>JAOXJJ010000438.1:6179764-6193235 GCA_025769935.1 Phoenix roebelenii
TATAAATATATTAGATGACCCCTAACATTTGGTATCATAACTATTTTAATTCCAACCTATAAAATAATTGCCGCTAAATATATTTTTTCACTGGATAGATATAGATACGTTAATATTAATTAAATATTAAATTTTTATCCATATGTATTTTAACCCCTTGCAAATACAAATTTATATTTTTTTATCTTCTTCCTCTCTACACTAAAATCCTCTAGCCTACGTTATGGCCCACAAAGACTCTTGCCACGTTCTTCAAAATTTATCCATAAGCCTCAACATTACATACATTATGCTTTCATATCTCATTGTTGATTGGATATAAGATCAGCAAATGAAAACTTTATTTATTTAGTTAAGTCTTAATAGTAGAGTTCCTTTCTTTATTATAATATAGATTGATATCAGCTATTACTTCACATTAATAAGTATCCCAATTTACAGAACATGTATATTTAACGGCTGAACACGAATCAGCATTACCAAGCCGTGCCCGTCTCACAAACAGAACAGAGATCATTCAGGAGAAAAACAAACAATAGAGTAAGCAATTAATAAATAAATGTACAGATGGTTTAAAGACATTGTCTTTTGTGGATCCAATCAAGATAATGAGAATGAGGATTTAATGGTGACTTCGCCAGTTGAAGGGTCAAAAAATGCCTCAATCTCAGCAAAGCACTCAACGGCATCGACTGCCACAGGCTTGCTCAAAAGCTTCACTCCTTGTTTCCAATATCTGCTATCTGAAATCAACAGTCCCACAAGAATGAAAATATAAATAAAAGAAAGGCGATACGGCTTGGAATATCTTGGATTTTACACAAGTTGTTTCTTCATTAAAAGTTCAAGGACAATGAAGTATTGCATCAGGAATACTGGAATGGAACAAGTGATTCATAATGATGCAAACCTGGCCCAGTTGTCAAAACAATGGAATTTTTTTCATCCATCACCCAATCAATCCAAAGTGCAAAACCATGGCATAATCCTGGCTCCAAAAACTCAATCTACATAAAGAATGAAGAGGTTGGAATACTATTGCTGAAGAAGTATAAAACAACATGATCAGAATGCCCTTTAGTAAAGTACATGGAGAGTTGGCTAAAAGCGTATCCTTTGGAAGGAAAGTTCCTGGTATCATGCCATTGTTCATTTTATGTTAATTTTTCTTCATTGTTTAACCAGTCGACTTCATTTTTTTTTAATTTTATTGCCATTTTGTATCTTGCACATGTGTGAGCTACACCTCTCCAGTTGTCATTACCTCAGTACCCTATTCTTCTTTTCAATTGTTTTCATCAATTTGAAATTTTAACCTAATCCTCAGCAGCATCAGGATCTTAATTTCCAAGACCTGTCAGTAACTTCAAGGCCAGGATAATTAACCACCTCTCATATTTCATTATTATCATATCTTTGTTCTGCACCCATCAGACCTCCTTTATTAGTCCATATAAATAAATGTAAGTTTCTTGTTCTACAATAAGCCTGTTCTTTTGAAATTTGTAGATTATATTATATTGTATGTGGGTGGCTTTTTGTAGGATTTGATAAAAATAACTTTTCTATTATCTTTGGTTGTTGGGAAGTAAGAAACTTTTTTGTTATTTGGAAAGACAACTAAGTTGCCACTTTCTGCTTATGGGTTGAGTAGCTTGTTGATATCAAATTTGATGAGTGCAAACAATGTGAGAAGCATGCATGGAAGCAATGGAATTGAAAGATCTGAAAAGATGCGAGCGGTGAAAATTATGGCTTTATTTGGGAAGGTACATAGTCCAAACTTGGCTAATTGAAAACATCAATAATGAAGATCAAATTTAAGCTATAACTGTCTGAGAATCGAAAGGAAATCCTCGGGATCAATGATATAGGTGGCACAAGCTGTCTGATATATGCCATAATTAAATGGATTGCAGGCCAAAATTTGTAAAGGCCTGTCACAACATTTGGGAGAAAGACTGCTTCTACCTGTTTCATTATCAGAAGATCACCTCGAATCAAGTACTGGACTAGATATTAGTTGCACCCACCAACTCAAAGCGTGTAGACTCTTTTATTAATTATAACTCTGAATACAGGAGTTGACAAAGAAGTGCCAAAGATTTACTCAGAATTTAATGAGAAATCCTCACCATTTTCATGTATAAAAGTAAAATTCCATATGATGAATGTAAATCTGAAAAATGGGCAAATGAATATTTTAGCCAGTTGAGGACAATTGGATAGCATGCAATATAAAATAAAAATGGCCAACAAATACATGCATTGAAGATCAAGTATATAGCATCTATTCAGGAAAATGCACATAAGGGCTACACAAAGAAGCCACTGAACAAAAAATACCTTTGTTTTTCCAAAACATGCATGAATTGGCTCTGAGAAATTAAACTCCATGATTGAAATTGCCTCACTAAGTTTCTGTTGGATATTAAGTGAACAATCACATCAGTTTACAAGAATAAAACCAATCATTTATATAAGTCAAACCAAAAAAGTTTAATGGGTACATGTCTAGAGTATTTTCACAGGTCAAACTTATCTTCTACAATTTGATATACTTACCTTAACCTCACCACATTGCCATATATAATAAGGCAGACAAGGACCTTCCTGCATTGGGGGTAAGTCGCCACAGGCCCCTAAAGTCTCGTTCACAACTGAATGGTCAAAGCCTTCAACATCTTGGAGGCAGCACTGACTTCTCCACAAGTTCTGCATAAGAAAATGAATTTTCTAACACTACAACAACGAGAAAAGAAATCACTGGCTTCAAGCAATCAATTTATAGAATAGAAAAAAAAGGAGGTACAAATAGAAAAGAAACTCACCGGAAGTGACATGGCACAAACCTTCAAGGTTCCTTTACAAGGCATGATAAATACATCCTCAGCTAGAATCGAGTCAAGCAGAGTCCTCTCCTTCCTTCAATCAATTTAAAATGAACCAGAATGCTTAGGACGATGATATAATGTCATACATAAGATAATAGATACAGAAATCAAAAGGTAGCCCGCCTTGTATTGTTGGCTTTATCATGCAAAAAGGTATAATCCCTTGAATACTGTGACAGACTCTCATTGCGTTAAGGTTTACATAAGCAATTCTACTCTTTTCTATGTCGAGTCCTCACAGGCACGATACAAAACACCTGTTTAGCTGAAGGGACAGGTTTCGACCTTATTGGCATCATCTATTTGCTAGTGTTGCACCATTATTATAGCATATTGATCGACTGTGTTGTCAAGATTGACAGAGACATAAATCATAGAGGAAGCTAGATCAGACTGGGCATGTATCAAATTGCAGATGGTAAAATATTCCTTTTCCAGTTTCTTCAAAAATTTAAAAATATAAAAGAAATGTGACGGGGAAAAAAATGAGTCAAACACAAAGCAGATGAAGGATGAAGAGCCGTATATAAGAAGCTTAATTTCGATATGCCCATATATAGTATGTCCACAAAACATGTATCATGTCTAATTATTAAAAGTATTCACATTCAACATATCAATTCAATTATCTTTCAGGTAGATTATTTAAAAAAAAATCAGTTTTTAGTAAATGGTTCTAAAATACAAAGTCCTGCACTTGATCTAAATTCTGTAAACTCAAAATCTTCTGCTTCTTTATTTTCTAGGGGTCAAAAAAACCTAACAGGCTTGCTAACTTTATGTGTTCAGGCTTAGTATAGATAAATATGCAATTCTAAAAGCCATATAGTCCAATAAATTATACAAAATGGACGTCCACATGATCTAATATGCATCTAATATGATCAAGTGAAGTTGGGTCTTATGATCCAAGGGATTGAATGATGCATATACAGATCTAGATCTTATAATTCTTACTGATCTTGTTCCAAGGATGTGATCTAGAACATAATATTCAAATCTTGGATCGTCAATTGATTCGCACATGACAATAAAACATCTACAACCCTACAAAAAACTAGGAAAAGAATGTTTCATTCCTGATGCTTCCAACTTGCCCCCCCCCAAACAAAAGCCCACTCATTGGAACATGATGTGTGCAGGTGGAGAACTGTCAGAAATTTATTATTATGACTTGAAGTACTTAATTTATTGTTTTTCATGCAAGATTTTAGTGATGCCATTATTTGCAACGTAAGACACCCCCTTCCAAACCATTATCTTCCATTATAATGGAAAATAATAACAATCATTTCCTCCCTGTGCGGTATTTTCTAGGACAAAAATAATGGCTGCTATTACATTCATTAGCCTCAAAAGACCACCTTTCCTAACTGATGCAGGAACTGAATTGTATCACATTCATTAGCCTTAATTATGCTGATTTAAAGTTCTTTAATTGTGGGCTTTAGATTAAACCATTAGAATGTTTTTTAATCCAATAATAGCCAATGAAGGTCGAACATAAAATCTTTAACTCCATAATTCTAGGAGGTACAAAAGGAGTCAATATATCTTTAGGTAAGTTTAGAGGTTGGTTACTGTTTATGTCACTATAGCATGATAGTGACGCTATCTTTGTGAAGAGTCCCCAAAATGACTAAAATCCATCAACTTGTAGGTCAAGTTTCAAAGTCTTTATAAAGTGCGTCAACCAAAAGACTTATATGCTGGTTTTTTCATTGTGAAGGGTATTGAAGATTTGAGACCAGGTTCAGCCCTCTTGTTTCCTTCATCTCTCTTCCCCTCTTCTCATCATCTCTTTATTTTCTGCTACTTATTCCTCTCCTCTCTCAATCTTCTACTTTATTTCATAAATCTGCTGTTTCTCCCTGCTTCTTTTGAGCTTTAAATAAATCATATTGCCGTCTACAGATTTCTGTGTGTTATTTGACATAATTTGATTATAGATTTATATCTGATTGTCTAAGAGAGGTCTAGATTGTGATTTGGTTTATCTTTCTACATATAAGACACCCTAAATAAACATTCTTTTAAATAGCCATAGCCCTAAATCCAAGTTTTCTTATTGACTATCCTAATCTCAGAACCTGGACAGCAGGCAATAAAGTCCTTCATAACCTTAATCCTTCGCCTCAAAGTCCACCATTGCATGTAGGCAGCCCTAACCCCTCGGAGTCGTACATCACAAAACCTAGAAAAGAAATAAAACTAAGACAAGACAGCCAACCAAAAAATCACAAATTAAAGGCTCAAATTGCTAAATAAAAACTGCTCAAGTTACTGTAGCATAAACAGTACTCGTAAGCAAGATAGCACAGTTTCTTTTGACCCAAAAAAATAACCAAAAAAAACAGAAAACAATAACTAATAAATTGAGATAAAAATAAATTTTGATGCATCAAATTCCCATTATATAATGGCTATTAGAAAGGCCACAAAAGTTAAAAATGTAAAACAACAAGACGTGGAAATATCTTACTAACCAAAATCGAAGATTCTGCCATGGAAGCATTCCTTCATTTCCGTAATAATATGGTTCTCCTACTAACAAGTCAACCTACTTTAACAGACATTTAACAACACCGATCTGTTAAAGTTGAATACCAAACAATATCATCAAACTAAAACATTATTATATGCAGCTTAACTTTAGTGGGAATGCAGAAATCACTGTATAAACTCTCTCAAAGAAATTTATGGTCATGGAAAACATGACATTACCTTTCTCTGTCTAAAACCATCTGAAATCAAGCATGCTGTTCTCCTACCAATAACTTCTATATGATCTATAGAGAAACCATTTGCATCAGCAACTGCTTGCAGATATCGAGCACCTTTCGCTTGCAGCCCAGGAAAGGTTGAGATAACATTTGAAGTTTTTGAGAGAGATGCAGTAAGAATTGTTAGGAACACACTGTCATCAGCAACAACACACAATGGAGATGATCTAACACACAACTGGACATAAAAAAAGATTTCATATGAGTAAACATACGAGAGATTTAATATGAGCAAGGCACGCATGGTAGAAGAGAGAAAATGCGAAATCCTTATATAACATAGTCAAGTAAATGGAAGTGAAAGTTCCTCCATGGCTATCTAGAATGAATTGTGCAAGAGAATGAAGAGTGCAACCATGGTCACTAGAATTCCTGAATCCCACGAAAATGCAAATTATTAAGAATCTTTTGGAATATATTTCGGAATAACAATTTTTCGTACATATGCTAGTCCAAGTTACAAATCAGTTTTATATGCATCATCAAGAACAACTAAAACTACCTCAATAGCATATTCATGTTCAATATTAATGCTGATTTTTTTGTTACATGTCAGAAAGCTGTTTAAAGAATCGATATCCAGTAATCACATAAAACATGCACCATGAACCCAGATGAATGCCGGAAAAAGATCTGCCTGAATATAATAATCTCCAAAGATGAAAGCAAATTCTTACAGCATTTTTTACGGCTCTTATTAAGGCCAATCTCCAATCTTTGTCACCATAAAGAGCAATCCTTTCTGGCAAAAGCGTAATAAGACAGTTTGCAGAATTGAAGTCATTATATGCTCTCTGCTCATCGAACTTGAGACAATATGAAACGCTAGTATCATTGTGAACAGCTTTGAAGAGAACATGTTTATCCTTTGAGACAGGCATTCCTGTGCCATGAGTGAGCCAAACACATTGCTTCCAATGATTGCACCAATTTTCACCACCCACTAAAGAGAAAATATCAACATTAAAGTACATAATGTTAAAGTTAAACATCAAAAGATGAGAGTCATTTATGAATTTGTAAAATTAAACATCAAACTTTCATCATTTCTCACAGAGAATTGGTGAAAAGAAAATGTAATAACTACGTTTATGGCATGGAGCAATCTGACAGGTAACTTTGACACTTCGAAATGAAAAGGGGAAAAAGAATAAAAACTTAAAAAGGAACACGTAAAAGGAGGGTGTCATTCATCAACAACTATGGCACGCGGCATACAATGAAGGAAACTTCAAACTGGTCAAATACTTGCACTAAAGTCAGCAGATAGTAACATCAAAGCACAGCATGTAAGAAAATGAGCAAACTAGTCTAACAAAGATGATGAGAGAAAGCATGAATTGTATTACCACACAAAAACCACATTATGGCACCTCTGCTCAACCAAAACTCATTAACTAGAAAGTGATCAATAGCTTCAGTTTTGCTCATTTTTAATTGTCCAGGGAATGAATTTTGCAGTCTACAACATATATAATATTTAATGTGGTATGCTCAACTGGCCCGTATTAGCCGGTTCAACACGTATCGGACCGGTCTGGTCCCTAACCGGTCCGGTTCAAGCGTGGAAAATGGTTCCGGCCCCTATGAAGCCGGAACCGAGCAGTACGGAGGCGTATCGGTGCGAATCGGACTGGTTCGCACCGGTACAAGCCCAATATCATCTTGTACCGGTGCAAACCAGACCGGTTCGCACCGGTATCGGGCAAAGCGCCCGCGCGCTATTTTATAAAGGGCGGTTCGGTACCGGTATAAACCGGTCTCGAACCAGTCCGGTAGGCGACCGGTCCACCTACCAGTACCGGTTCAGCATACCTTGCTTCTGTGTGTATAGGGAATTTTAATCCATAACTAGCATCATCAAGCACATGACATGCATGTTTCAGTTTTAGGTAGACTGCAGTCCCCCTTTCTCCTAAAAATGAATGCATGATCAAGTTATAAAATCTCTAGAAAGTCACTGTAAATATTTTCTCAGACTAGAGCATATCTGTGTATAAATCCATAACGGCACTGTTAGGCTTGATTTATAGTCCAAAATTCTTGATGATAAATATATGTGAGTTAGAAGATATGATGTTCACAATTTTTTCTTTTGGGGTAAATCCAACATCTGCTGTACATATTCACAGATCAAAGGTTATTTTCAAAAACTTCTATGATTTTCCATATTAACTCGGTCTGATATTTTTCTTTACCTATGATTTAATTTTGTTGATAGACTTATGAACTTCTAACCAAATTGATATGTACATTCATGTAATCAACAAAGAGAAAATTGATTATAGTTTAGCTTAAAATTGTCTTAATTTTTTATCATAACTAATATACTAAGACATTAGATACACTTCTATCAAGGCGAGTTTTAAAATCTCAACTCCTTTGGTTTCTAACAATCTAAACTATTGGCAAATAAGAAGAAATGCAGAGATTTAAAATAAAAATATATAGAAATTTTAACTTAAGGGCATAGCATTTATTTAGATGATTCAATTCACCAGGGGCATGTGTTGATACAATCTCAATATCGGAAGATCTCATCCATCTGGGAGCTGTTGAATAGAAGATTGATCCCTCATGGTCAAGCTGAAGCACCCACCTATAAATAGATCCAAATAAGGACTGTCATCTACGGAAGCTGCTGCAGTAATTAATTTAAATTATGACCGTTACCATGAAATTACAGCATGAACTTTTCCATCATCAATTGCTTTTACCCAAATCTCAGTTTCTCCATGACTGTCTGGTCGTTTCCAAAAGTCAAATTCAAAAATTTTGAACGGTTCTGACAGCTGGATGGATCCTACATTAGGAATAAAGCATTTGTATTTCCTATGGAAGCAATAGCATGTGAAGACAGTTAAGCTCATACCAATCGTATCTCTTGTGATATAGCATCACAATGCATGGCATATTGCTGTTGTTTTACATGGATAATCCTCTCTAATCCAGCTGGTGCAAGATGTATCCCATCCGATGCATCTAATTCACTGCTATACAAATCATGCAGCTTCCATAAGAATGTGCTTTCAACTAGCTGGGACATCAAAATATAATAGTTAAGCCTTACTTCTTCAAGCATCTTGGATATATGATGCTAATTTATTGTGGGTATGAGCACAAAATCATAAAACGGAAAGATATGTTACAAAGAGAATATAAATAAACTTCACCATGAAAACTAAATGCATTACCAGAGAAATTCGAAATCTAGAATGCACTAATGCCAAATAATTCCTGAGATTTGATAGTAATTTCCAAAGCCAAGAACTTAGATTCTAATTTACAGGGAAAAAAATCTTATGAATTTTCTAAAAGAAAACACAGGAAATAATTGCATATATTACTGGGGTCATACACTGAGGTTCCAAATGAAAAATAAAAAGGCAGACTAGAGCACTATAGAATTGTTTCTTTTATAGAAAAAGGCTTGTATTGGCAATCCTGTAGAAAAAATAAAGAAATGTGATTAACAAGTCAACCATGAATTTTTCAAATGCAGGTTTGGGAAGAAAAAAGCATAGCATTTTTATAGAGCTATGTAGAAGGGGATTCTTTTTAAAATATGTTGAGGCAGATCTTGCATGACAAATATAAAAATCAAAGGACATGTACCTGTCCATAGGTAGTGGCTCGATATGGGATTGTTTGGGGATTTTTCACCAATAGCATCTCATGTGCCTGCTGTAGAGTTGGTATTAGTCCTTCTCCTAACAACTCCGAGTCTAGTATCTCACTGACCTGCATATTAGTTGAATTTCCTTTTTCATATATGTAAGAGGTGTTTCATGTGCATGTAAGATTGTCTTAAGGCCCAGATCAAACAACTGCATCCTCTTTTTGACCAAAAAAAGAGAACGATTGCATCATCTAGGATTGCTCCAAGGTGTTTTGGACAAGGCATGATTGCATAAATATATGGATAATATAAGCATGAGAAGTAACTTTTTTCTGCATATAAGATGGTCCATTTTATGGGGAACAAATTTGTAGTCAAAAACAGTTATTTGTAGTTTTACACATTACACAATTAGCCATTAAACTTGCTAAAATGTTTTCCTTTCTAATCTTTATATACCAGTCCTAAGAAATCCAAACAACCTCTAAATGGAAAATATCTTGCTGAATGTTAGTTTCTACATGAATGGTGCATTCACCATAGGAGTAGAAAGGCAGTGTATGGACATAATTTAAATTTGCCAAATTTTATTTCTGGAAATTGGTCAACATAAATATGGATATGAACTTCTGTTATTACACAGTTGAATTGGATATGCATCAGGAAGTTGTGATATCTCATAGATCAAGAGCTAAGTTTCTCAAATTTCATTTTTAGTTCCTTGTCATAATTCTGATTTGGTTGTTTATAATCCCGAAGCATCCAAATCACTAAGTGGAAGAAGTTCAAGGTCCTCAATAAAAATTTCACATTTTTCCTTCTCGTGCTCTCTTCCAAATATTTAGATTGCTCAAAATAACCCTTTTGTGCATTTTATCCATATCCTACTGTTACATTGTTCCTTTAAATGCTCTCAATTTTTTTATAGGGAATTTTTAAATTTTGAGATCCAGCAAGATGTAAAGCGCTTGGGGAACTCATAGGCCAATAGCTACAGATTGGCTGGCAAACATGGCCAGACAATGGGAGGTCATACTGTTTGAGAAGACCATATTCCTTCTGAATTTTATTTGACAGTATATCAGGATCTTTCCCTGAGATGGTACATACAAAAGTTATTTAGCTTAACAGGTTATCTACGGGGAAAAGGTAAGTAGCATTCAAATTCATGTTTCCTCAGAAAACTTCACAAAGATGATATAGTTTAGTCCACTTCAAACATGTGCATAAACATTAATAAAAGAGAAAAAAATGGAGACCCTCGGAGCACACTCACTTTAACATTGTTGCAGATACATATTAGCATCATTCAACCTTTAGACACAAGTAAGAAGAAATTTCTTTCTCAAAGATTGACTCAGTACATATAGTTGCAGGAAAAGCGAAAGGTTCTTGTGAAAAAATGAATAAATGAAATGCAGTTTTCCCTCCAAGTTCCAACTACCAATCTAATATTATAATTCCCAGTATCAAAATTCAGTACAGGAGAAAAACCCAAGACATCCAAAAGTTTCAGTACCACTCTTGAAACTTTTAGTAACTACTAGATAGAAAAACTCATTGCCTATCACTTTGTATGTCTGGGAAATGGAATTTCCAAAGAGAACTAGAAACGTGCTATTTTTTGGGGGAGAAAAAAAATGTTGGCTTACAACTTCAAGTTTCTTTGTCAAGGCGGTGTTTTCTTTTTTTTGTTAAACACTTTTTGCTATTTCTTTGTTCTTCTTTGAAAAACTCAAAAAAATCTGATCAAAGCTCGTATCCATGCACAGAATAACCAACTCAAATTTTCTAAAGTGCAAAGGCAACCTACCAGTACATCTGCAGGTGAGTCAAGGTCCACTCCAACCCTGAGCTCATCAGAACGCCTGTGGAAGACCTTCACCTTCTCCTCCATTCCATTTGCTCGTAATACCCTCCGCAACAACTTCCCCATAGGAAGGTAGGATTCACAAGCCGACACCCTCCCCTCCTCTGCCCCTCCCAACTTTGCCATTGCCCGTGCAGCCATCATTGACAGCAGTCCGGTCCCCGCTCTAGGATCAGAAAAGTATTTAAAATATTTTCATAGAGTAAGCTTCTTATAATTAGTAACCCACAGCTAAGGCCAAACTTCCACCCTTTCACCCAAATTGCAAATAAAAAATTAGAAAATCAGTAGAGATGTTCTTGTAACATGATATCATTCTTCATTTATTTATTATATTAAGATACATTATTCAAACATATATCTAGCAACATGGCATAGGCACCTGGATTTTAAAGTTAAAAGGGCATAATCACATCAATTTTGAAGTTTTCTTCTTCTAACAGTCTCATGAATGGAGTTATGACTGGGTACAAAACATACCATAACACATCATAGTTCACAAGTAAAAAGCATTATATCTATAAAATTTGCACCTTTGCTTTTCTTGAACAAAAAGGAGAGGTGACTGATATCTCCCACCATTATTTGGTTTGTCTTAGTCACCTATTACCATATAATTACAACCATAGGAGCTTGTTGGTAAAATCTTAATAAAAAGAACCAAATTTAACCAAAAAATCATTAGAATCAATAAAAGTGAAAAAGAAAAATTGTTCCGTATCTGACTTCAGCTTCATAAATGCCCATCCACTAATTCCTCCTACTAAGAACAACCTATATTGCTCCCTTAAAACTGCTCTAAATAACAAATAGCATCAACAAAAATCAAAAAAAAAAAAAAAATCTAGAACAATTACCCGATATCGAGGACGTGGCAGGGCTTGGTGATGGTTTTCTCGATCGCTTCGCGGAAAGCGCGATTCCGGGGGGAATCATTTAGCATATCGAGATAGGAGGTGGTGGCAAGAAGGGACTTTGGGGTCTTCTTCTCTTCTTCTTCTCCTTCCTCCTCTCCTTCTTCGACGACGATCCACTCCGATTCGCCGGTCAGGGGGTTGATCCGGAGCTGGAACGACCGTGTCGGACCCGGCGGCGATGCGGACGCCGACGAGCTCGCGCTCCGCAGTCTCATCTCTCGGGCGGAAATGCCCCTGGCGAAGCGGCGAGGAGAGGAAATGAGGAGAAGATGGGGAAGGACGGAGCGCAGGTAATTTGTAGAAATTGCTGCTTTCAAGCAGAGTAGAGGGCTGGGCATCGAAGACGACGAGCAGAGAGAGAGAGAGATAGAGGAGAGGATTTTTTTTCCGGCGCGGAAAGGGTTTGGGTTTAGGGGATGGAGAGGGTGCAGCGTATGACGAAGGCGCAGATTAACTAACCTAAACCAGCACGAGTACAAAAATACCATAACACACCCCATGCTCTATTTATAGTTTATTTATTTTTCAAATTTGCTAGTTTCTTATAATTTTTAATATATAATTGTTAGAGCAGGAAATAAGACTGTATCCTAGCGCAAGATATTGTCTGCCTTAGAGAAATATGCACGTGCTTTATACCGTGCGCAGCTCGTGCATGGCAGTATCCCCTCATGGTTTTGTTCTTTAAAAGATGCTTTGCGAGGGAAGAATGTTACTCTTTATAAGACAATTTTTCTGCTACTCAATCGATGTGGAATTAAAGTCTCAACTCTCGAGTTCTCCTCCGTCTCCCAACAATAATAATTATATTTTTTTTAACAGAAGACGTTACAATTCAAGCATTATGCACTCTCAAATATTGATTTAATACTTGGTAGTTCAAATTACGTAGAAATATAAAATTTTATATTGGCTAAAAATGTTAAACTTTTTTTGATTAATTCGACAGTTAAATTACGATTTTTTTTGTCTATCAAAAAATATTATGATTGTTTTGCTTGGCTGCTATCATCCATTACAACATTATCATGAGCATTGTCAGCGTCGAAAATTCAATCCCATTATTGTCATAATAACCCTTGCAAGGGCGTTAATGTGACCTTGGGGCTAGAGCGGAGAACCAATTACCTCCCGTAGGATCACGATAACTAACCAGCTCCCGCAAGCCTTCATTTCTTCCGGCCGTTCACTACAGTCCCCAACCAAAACCCAAATCACTCGGCCAAGATGAATTTTAAGAGATTGAGCTGGAGCTACGTTTGTGATCAAAGTCCATGATTCCAAATTGATTACTGCAAAGAGACGATGTACCTGTTGGGGGAAAAATGGACCACCCCACAAGCACAAGCAAAGCACCCAAATCCGACAGCAAGGCCAAGCTCTCCCAA
>JAOXJJ010000438.1:6202795-6219187 GCA_025769935.1 Phoenix roebelenii
GCCGCTCGCCTACCCGCACCGGAGCTCCTCCCTCCTCGGCCGAGTGGTCACCCCCGGGTCCAATTTCCAGCAACAGTACCTTCAAAGCATCAACTTTTGAGACGGAGCTCAGGAGCAGCATGAGAGAAAATTTCCTACACACAATATATGTTAAAGGCTGAGAGTGTCATCTATGATTGAGTGGATACTAAAAGAGGGGCGAAGGGGGATAGAACACCCGCTACTAGGTGACATCCATCGGCTACTACGAAAGTATGATGTTTTTCAAGTCGTGCATGTATTTCGAGAGATGAACAAGGCAGCTGATTGGCGAGGAAGACGAGTGATTCCTCCCCTTCTTTCGAACTTTAAGATAAAAATTGCTAAAAATGGCGCCTTTCGACCCCAGCTCGTAGCCCCAAGGAGATACTGACCCTTATCGGCGGTCTCCGTTCCCGCCTGCCCGCCGCCCTGCACTGCCCTAGCCGGAAACCTGTTAATCCCTTCCTCCTCTGCGCCGCCACGGCCCTCTTCCCCAACCCGCTGGAATGCCTCAAACCCACAATGACCCCGAGCTGGATCCCATTCCTGTCCCCTTGCCAGAGCCGATGGGGCGATCCCCGGCTCGCCGCCCTCTTCGCCTCCGCCTTGACCCCTGTCAAGGTCTCTAGTGTCGACCAGGAGCTGAGAGATGATCCTCGCTCGGCCTTCCGGTTCTTCGTTTAAGTCGGCAAGAAGATCGGCTTCCACCACACTGTTGAGTCCTGCTGCTTCGCCATCCATATCCTTATTTTTTTGGGTACAGTGGCGGCTCACACCCGACAGGTGTGGATGCAGCTAACAAAATCAGAAAACAATATACTACATAAGGATTTTGGCACTAAGTCGCAATCTGACCAAACGAAACCTCTAGTGTAGTGAGCCGTATAGAAAGCAACTCAATCAGCGGCATCGTTTGTCTCCCTGTAGACGTGCATGGTCTGGTGGGAGCCGCACTCCTTCAGAAATCAGCGGATGTCGTGGAGCAACAGTCGTTTTTCTCTTGTATGTCCCCAACTGTGGATCCACTCGATAACCGTGGTCGAATCTCCCTTCAGGAGAATGGAATCTACACCTAGAGTTCGTTTGTCATATGATATACCCTTTCTAAGGTGCTCTAAGCTCGGTGCATACCATCGACGAATCAAAGATCCGTCGACTCTCTACCGCCACTAGGCTAGCACCATGATCCCTAATGACGAATCCTATATCTCCGCATCTTCCATCCTCAGCCACAGTACCGTTTAAATTTACCTTAAGAAAATCAGAGGGTGGGGGCAATCCATATCATTTTCAATGGCTGGATGTGTACGGTGCGTTCGATGCTCTTTTTGGAGTCTTGACGGATTTGGGCTTCCTCCGGGAAGCCAGCGATTGCTTTTATAGGATGAGAGCTTCCCGGATGCTTCCCAAGACCAATTTGTTGCAAAAGCTGGCAAAATCAGGGAAGCTGGGGCTCTCAAGAAGGGTTTTTGATGATATACTCAGCTCAAATATGTCCCCTACCACCTACCGTGTTTACATTCAATGTTGTGATTGATTTGTTTTACAATGAGGGGGGCTTGAACGAGTTGGGTTATTCACCAGATGCGGTCACGTATAACCCTCTCATTCATGGGCACGGGAATCCCTGGAGAGTTGGAAGAAGGAAGTGGCCGGTTGTAAAGCTGGGAAAGCTACCAAGGGCATTTGGATGCCTTGGTGAGATGAAGCAGAATGATGTGAAGCTCAGTGTGGTCAGATCAGCACATTAATTGATGCTTTTCTGCAAACAAGGCAGGGTGCAGGTGGCTGTTAAGTTTTTCTATTATTATTTAACCGATGATCCGTATAATTTTAATATGATTAGATTCAAAAAGATAAAAAAAACAATATATTCTAAAATGCAGTAGACAACCCTCACTTTCCAACTCAATAAATATTTTTAGAGCTCGTTTGGTTCGCGAGAAAAGAAGGAAAGAAAGTGTGGTCAACGAAAAAATAATGAGATGCCTCTTATTTGATTGAAGTTTTTAAAAGAGAGAGACGAAAAAATTGTATTCCTATGGAAATATGATTCCCACATTTTATGGAAAAATCTTTTCCATGAGAAACATGGAAAAGTTGATTTCCCATGAGGTGGGAATCACATTATTTTTATTTTTTCCCAGAAAGACCCTTCAGCATTAAAGAAGCAATAAAGATGCATTAAAGATCTAATTTTTATTAAGGGCATAATAGGAATTATACATAACTTTCCTAGGAAAGTGGATAGCCAACCAAACATAAGCATTTTGGAAATTTGTCACTTTCTCATAGTCAACCAAACATGCCAAAAGTACTTTACTAGGCATCCTCTTCCTAGAAATTTATTTTCCAAGAATCATATTTGTAGGAGGGAAAATGCTTCCCGCGAACCAAACGAGCCCTTAGAATGATTGGCCAAGCCACTCAACCAGCAACTATGTTGGCCTCTCTATAGATGTGCTTAGCTTGGAAAGCCACATCACCACAAATTATAGCCCTGATGGCTCGAATCAAAAAATGGTACTCATCCATGCCGTCAAGTCTTCGCTAGACCAAGTCAGTAACCCTAGCCGAATCACAAGGCTGTCGAAGTTCTTCATGGACATGAGGGTGAGAGGGCTTGTCTATGGGAATTGCAAGGCCGGGGATCTTAATCCTCGGTGCTGGTTGATCAAATGGTGGAGGAAGGGATGGAATCCAACGTTGTGACTTGCACCGCTTTGATGGATTGCCTTTGTCGAACCAGAGGAAGTTTTCGGAGTTATGGAAAGAAACTAGGGTAGCGACCAACCGTTGGTGCACACCGCCCTGATTCATCGGCATTTCATGAATAGGATCATGGAGAAGGCAATCAATTTACTAATTGAAATGGAGGGAAAGAGGATTCGGTACCGACCATGTTCAGATTCTCAAAATAAACAATAATTTTTATCTCCAAAATAGATGACATAATAGCTCTCCAACATTGTACCATTTTAGAAGATGCAAGATATATACCGTTGAGGATCCAAACTAATACGACTCCAATAAGCCTCAAAAAAAACTCTAAGCGAGAAACTATTGGTTCAGTAGTATAAGTTGATGCCATAGTCTTTACCCAAAGTTCACCCTGATCATCCTCTCAAATGGTGCATAAGACTAGAGCTGATCAAAATTCGGGCCGGGCTCTACAGCAGAAATTAGGCCCGATGGTCTTGCCCAAGCTCTCCCCGGCCCGACCGGCGGGCTTAAATTTTTATCCAGGCCCGGCCCGACCCGATAGGTTCGATCCGACAAGTCCGATTTTTTTTTTAATTTGGAATCTGAAAATGGGCTAGAATGGCCCGACCAGGCCCGGCTCGATTTTTTTGGTCGGGCCGCTTTTCCTGCCTAGGCCCGACCCATTGTCCTTTTTTTAATGCCCAAACCCGAAAAATTTCTGGCCGAGCTAGGCGGGCCAGAAGGCCCGCGATCAGCTCTACATAAAACTAAGATGTCATTGGCCTAAGCTATTTTTCTATGCAAACCACCATCAAAGCCTCATTGTTTCCCCACTACATAACCGGCACTTCTCATCTATTTTGTTGATGCAAAGCATCATCAGGTCTCATGACATCGGGCTTTAGTAAAACCTTGAGAGAAGTGTACCTGCTAAGGGTGCACATATTTATAAAGATTCAAAAAGTTGGAGCCTTGGTACAGGTTGACTCTGTAAGGATCTATGCAGGCGTGTATTTAGTCCCACATCGATTATTTGTTAAGTATATCCATATAGAGCCATCCGGTGTGGGGCATATGGTCTTCTGATTTAATCGACGTCTATACATTTCGAACTCGGATAACTCGGATAGAGTCTAAGCTTTCTTAGCACCAGGCTACCACCTTGGTGGCAGCTGGAAACTTTTAGAATTGCCCTATCATGAACTGAAACTTCCCAAAAATTTTCATTTTGGGATGGCAACAGTGCTTGCCATCTCGCGGTCCAAAATCTATGGCAGCTTTGCTGTAACTTGCACCATCGTCACCTGTAACATGACACAAATTCCAATGTGATGCTTTTTCGCGCGCGCGCGCGCGCGCGCGCCATGCACGTGACCTTTGTCATCTGGAGACCCGATCTAAAGATAGCAAATAAAAATGGGAGGGGAAAACTCTTGGCGTCGGATTCCACATTTCACCCCCACGGGCCCAGAAAATCCCCACTTCTGCTGTAAACGCGGATTCCCACGTCCCTCCGCTCCTTCTCTTTTCCTCCTGATTCCTTCGCCTTCCTCTTGCTCCCCCCCCCGCCCCCCTCTCTCTCTCTCTCTCTCTGCCTCCGCGGCGCCGAAAACCCAAAGTCAGCGATCGATCTCGAGATCATGAGCGCGGGCGAGCTGCTTGGCGTCGAGCCACTCGAGCTAAAATTCCCATGTAATATCTCTTCTCCTCTTCCCTTACTTATCGATTCATTCTCCAGAATTCTCTTCGATCCAAATATTTTCTAGGGTTTCGGTTATTTCTATGCTTTTTCTTGATTCTTTCGTGTGGTTGGTTTCGTTTGGTTCGGGCAGTCGAATTAAAGAAGCAGATCTCGTGCTCTCTTCAGCTATCCAACAAGACCGATGACTGCGTCGCCTTTAAAGTATTCATCTCCAATCTCTATCCTTGCAATCTATGAGAAATTTTGTAATCTTGAAGACGGATTTTCCTGAAGCCCTAAAAAAAGGGAAAAACGTTTCCTTTTGCCTTTTTCCTTTTCTTTTTGTACTTTTTGGGAAATGCTGTTCTTGTTTTAGGTCAAGACTACGAGCCCGAAGAAGTATTGTGTGCGACCGAACACTGGAATAGTCTTTCCTCGACAAACGTGCGATGTCATTGGTATAGATTTCATTCAAAATTTGCTAAATTATCTTTTTGCTTGGAGAATTTTCAGTTTTATATATTTAATTGATTGTTGTCATCGTCATCCTTATCATTACTATTATTATTACTTTTTTTTTGCTTCAGTTACTATGCAAGCACAGAGGGAGGCTCCTCCTGACATGCAATGTAAGGACAAGTTTCTTGTTCAGAGCGTTGTTGCAAGCCCTGGTGCTGCTGTGAAGGACATTACACCAGAAATGGTGCCCCCTCTCTCTCCTTGTTATGCACTCTCTGAGACTAATTAATTAGAGACTAGAAATTGTGTGGTTTTTCTGGAATCCAATCTGGATGTTGATGCATGGAATTTGGTGTTGTTTAGTTCTCTAAAGAGTCTGGTAATATGGTGGACGAGGTCAAATTGCGAGTCGTATACGTGTCACCACCTCAGCCGCCTTCACCAGTCCCTGAGGAATCCGAAGAGGGTTCATCACCTAGGCCTTCCGTATCAGACAATGCTAATATGACAACCAGAGAATATGTTTTTGCCGTGAGTTTTTGGAATCTTTGGGTTATAATTACATTTTTCTTGTTAAAATTTTTGTGCTTGTCTTCATAAAGAAGGGCAGTAATTCACTTGATTGTGTAATGGTTACAGGAATCAAGGGAGCAGATTGAGCCTCAAGAAAAATCTTCCGAGGTAAGATTTTGTAGAGCTTATTCTTAAAATACATATAAATCCATGGGTTTTTTTGTTGGATTTTGAATCGTATAGGCTTGTTGGAACTTAGAAATTACTGCTTGTATTGAAACTTTGGACACAAACAAAGCAGGGATAGTTTTGCTCTTATTTGTTGGATTCCATCTGTTAATGTATGTTCTTGTTTTTGTTCTCTGTGGTTCTACTTGCATCCAGTTTAATCTGCATCTTCTTATTGCAACATACAGCTGCAAGGTTTAGAGCTTACGCTTTATCTCACAAACTATTATATGACTATATGAAAAGATGAATGGAGTTCAATCAATTCATATGAGATAGTAAAGGTACTGTATTTAAAGTTATCCATGGTCATACATGCATATTTACATACACCAAGAATAATTTGGAATAGCGTACTGTTGGTGATGTCGTGTTGCGAACTGCGAAGATATGGATGGGTAGTGTCCTTCAAATGGAAGCCTTTTAGTTTTTTACTTTTATGCAGGTATCCATTTGTTTTGTTATCAGAATTTGAAGTCACTGCCCAATGCAGCAAATGCAGTTTATTTCAATTTATTGCTTAGAGTAGGTTAATAAATTCAAAAGCTGAATCTGTTACCGAGTGATGAAATCAACAGATTAATTAAACTTTCTACTAATCTAAGATCATTGGCTAACAAGTATTATCAACTAGATATATGATTTTTTTTTACCTTGAATCTGCAGCTTCAAGTCAAACAACTTTTCACAAATAGTTTGTTGACTATTGGTACAAAGAGAAAACATAGATATATGGCATTACATTCTTGTTCTAACATGTAGTTATGTCATGTGAAGTGCTGTGTATCTGTTTTTCTGAAGTTGGAAAGTTGGTTTTTTAGTATGTTCGTGGTCTGGTTCTAAGAAAATGGTTGATGAGGATGGAACCAAGATTAAGTTCAATCACTGCATGGATTGAGTTTGATGTTCTCAAGGCCTATGTGGTCTATGTAGTTGATAATTCTTCTAGTTGTTTGGAGATCCATTATGTAGGGAGCTGATCTATTATGTCTAGGATTATTATTCATTGATGAAAATTGATGAGAATAATCTCAAATAAGTGTCGAACTTTGAACTAATGTCAGCGATTGGAAATAAAATCATATAGGCTAGTAAAGCTATAAGCTATATGACAAAAGATCAGAAACAGTAATTATAATAACTCAAGCAGTATCCTTTATGAAGTGGACAAACATGATAAGATTTTGATAAGGAACTAGTTTCATGAAACAGATTGGGAAATAAATGATCTTCTGGTTACCTGACTTTCTTTTGGAGGTTAGTTGATTGATAGGAAATATGAATGATCATCATGAGGATGTTTTGAAGAAACTGTATGACTAAGTGTGAGAAAGCCTGTAATAGTGGTTTCAACTGGGAAAAATGAGTAGAAATGAAAACAATTTCTTTCTTTATAAAGGCTGAGAATGGGGGCAAAGGGGAAAAAACAAACCAAAACTTAAAGGTCCCATGTGGCATTGTTAGTATGAATGCAGAAAGGGGAAAGGACTCTATCACTAATTCCATTTTGTGAAGGTAGTGGTTTGAAATATTTGGAGGAAGGACTACATTATTTATCTATACCTTATGATTTGTAAGATATCAGGTTGTATCATAGTATGTCAATGCATTTAGGTACATGATGGCATGGGTTCATTTGGTTCTTAACTTGCTTTTTGTTACTTGTTTATTGATTGTACAGCTTGATTTTGCAGGTTGTTCATATTATCTCTTAGTATCTTTTGTGATTATGTGGGTTTCTTTTTTTTGTCTTAAATTTTGAGCCTCTAATTGTTTGTTTTATGAACTATTTTAATGCCAGAAGGATTGCGTGGCCAGAATATTGAGTTTGTCACCAGTTTCCCTGCAGCCGACTTCAAAAAATATATATATATATATAAATAGTTCATAATTGACACACCTTGGGTCACATATTCTTTTTTTTTTTTTTTAAATTATCTCTTAGAGGAAGCATGTTTCAATAAAAAGATTAAACAAAACTAAAGAATGAAAAAACTGTATTTCTAAATTAAATCATAGCCATCCATTTATAATAGATCGAGATCAAATTGCTCCATTTAGAGTGTCCAGCAACGTGCTGGCAGTGTTTTGTGCTTCGAAGGAGTCGAAAGCTGAGACAATGGACTCCTTAAATATAAAAAAAGGTGCACAGCCTCCCGCCAACTACAGTTTCTCCCGTCCATTTTTTTCCTCATGCGCAGAACATATACTCTGATCTCGTCGAAGACAATGCTACTTCACTAGTAAAAGTAGCATGGATGCAAAGAGTAAAAGGAGTATTCTGTGCTGTTATTTTATTATGCTGGTATGTAGCTGGTGTTCTGCACGATACTATATGCCTTCTTGGCGTAAGTATGATAAATGATACTAAGATTCTTGACCAAATGCATGAACATGAAATGTAGTTATAAGGAGGGAACTCTCACTCTCTCATTAAATACTAGAGGAATCTTGCACGTTAAGATGTTGAAAATGAAGTTAGGCAATTTAAGTCTGTTTGAATTATGTACGCAAATTTCATAGAATAACGACTATGAGACTAACATGATATCATGAGGCAAGGGATAGTCCTTGCTATTATAGTTATGTAAACTTTGAATATCTACTGTTGCTTGATGTTTCACATTTAGACTGTTCAGGTTGATATACTGGTGATGCTTAAGTCATATCATGCAATATTAGGCTATTAATCATTATTAAGATTTAAAAAAATAGAATCAAGGACTCCTATGACCTTTGTTTCTTTAGCCTGCCTTGCCAATTTGATTACTTGAAATCTTACATAAATTTATATATACAGTTCTGAGCCACATGTACACAAATATTTCTTATAAGAGGATACTTGCGCCCATTTTTGTGCCTGATGATTTGGTTTGACTGGGTTATGATTCTGAATGTTGTAACAGAGTGGCATCTATGATGATACCTACGTGTCATTGGGAGGTATCAATTGCATGACAGTCAAAATTATAGAATCGTTTAATTATATGATGAATACCTTGCTGCTATTAAAGGAATTTGAATAAGAGCTATATTCTCATAATATATGCTTCTATTAGTGATTTCATAACACCTTCAATGTGTGACACCTCCTATTTCTCCAGCCATTTGTCTCTTCCAATATTTCTTATGTCACTCCTTTTTAACTACCCGTGACCAACTCCTCTGCTTTCTGCCCTCAAATGAATCTTTATTTTTTTTTTGAAAAAACCTATGGCTGGTTTTTAATATATCAAGTATGGAATCTACCAAAAAATATATCAATTATTGGAATTATGCTATTCAAATTCTTTATCGTTGCTCCTTTTATAGAGAATGCAGTTTATTTACTGCTGCACTTGAAATTGTTCTTGTTCTTTGGATCCTTGTCACTGGCTCTCCACTGGTTAGTGAATGCTGTTGCCTCTCATGTATATGGGGCTACAAAAAGCAACGGCAAGGACCTGTTGATCCAAATGTGATGGTAGTGCTAATGCAATGAGTTAAAGATTAGGGCCATTTGATGCATGTGTTGAACCAGCCTTTTAAGAATATATATCCAGGACACATTTCATAATATAGAAATATAGTGTCTTTCTTACTCGTGCATTGAGGTTGTGAGGTTTCAAATTTATCTCACGGATTATGTATATTTTATAGATTAGTTCTTGATCCCAATTGATATTTTAGCTCTCTTTTATAAGATATATCTTGCTTATAGCCCTTCTTCAACTTCTACCTTTACATTCAAGAGATTCAGTATTTGAAGTCTTTAGCACACACATGTTGATGAATAATTAATATGCTACCTACTATGTAAAACTATATCTATAATTTAATATGCCAGAGCTAAGTGTTAGTGGAAGATTCCATCATACAGGTCATCCAAAGCCATAGATTGTCCATTGGATCAAGGACTCGAACTGGCGGGATGGCTCACGGGACACCATGATGGGGTACCTTCCCGAGTGTCGGGATAGGACTGTCCATGCCATTGTCCCAGCATCCCGATCAGCACGTCTTGGGACATCCTCTATCCCAAAGGTCAGAACGGGGTGTGACATTCGTGTCCTGTTCCATAGAAAAATTAGGATAGCTCCATCCCATGGTATTTAAAATCTTGCATTAGTTTACTGGGTTTGTTTAATTTATATTGCTTATCAAGTACCTAGACTCTCCATGGATGGCTTAAAATCTCACAATCAAACCTGATGTTTGGAAATAATTAGACTTAGATTCCTAAAACCAATTCGGTAAGCTCATAGAGTTGGGATTGGATATGGCCAATTCCGAACTACTAACCCCAACAAAAGTTTCTGTAACAAGTTACATGTGTCCTGTTTTTTATTAAAAAAAAGTTATGCACTAAGAGTCTAAGACATTTCATATTGGCTTACCATCTATCAAACAAAGAGAGAGAAAGAGATAAAACTGAAGGTGAGGTTAGAGAGGTGAAAGAGATAGGGGAGTTACTATGATTTGTCAAATGGTAACAGAGCTAGCGGGGGGAGGACGATGGGGAGAGAGAGGAAGGGAGGGAGAAGGAAGGAGCGAAGGAAGGGAGGGAGAAGGAAGGAACAAAGGAAGGGGGAGCCCTTCTTGGAGACAAGGGAGAATGAAGAAAAAGGGATTTTAGATTTGGTTTTCCTATCATTTTCTATATCTTTATTTTCAAAGAAAATAAAAAATTTAGATGTAACTGAGAACTCTTTAAAATCAAATCAAGAATTTTTGATGTGCCGGTACCGGGCCCCATACTAGTTGCTCGATGGCATTGGTCGGTACGGCCCCGCGCCGTGTCGTGCCGTGCCGGTCCTATGCCAACATAGTAGAGGGGGGGAGGGAGAACGGGAGAGAGGAGGAGAGAGAGCGGGGGAGGGAGGAAGAGGGAGAGAAAGGAAGAGAGAGGCCGACTGGGGCTGGTTGGCGGAAGCCGGAGAGCCTCCGCATGGAGGAGGCGGAGGCCAGGGAGCCGTAGAGGTGGGGCTTCGCCTCCAGCCCCCTGTTTCGTTCAAAATAGGGGCTCGGAGGGAGGCCCTTTTATTGTTGCATTTTTTAATAAAAAAATAAGTGAAATCGGCAATGGGTTTGTCCATTTTAACTTAAAATTCACAAAAATAAAAAGGGCCCCTCTAGGCTTCTGTTTCGAGCAAAACATGGAATCGGAGGCAGAGTCCCACCTCCGTGCCGCCCCGGCCTCTGCCGGCCGTCCTGGCCGGCCTCTCTCCTCCTTCCTCTCCCTCTTCCTCCCTTCCCCCCTCTCTCTCTCTTTTTCTCTTTTTTCTTCTCCCCCTCTGGTGATGGGATTTCGGTTTTGCCGGAACTGTTCCGGTCTGCCGCCGGTATGGCTTGGGACACCCCAAACCGGGCAATTCGGGATGGTTGGCAGGTTCCGCCAACCATGATCAACATAACCTGCCAAACAAACAAGGACTGAAGTCAACCCTGTTGGCTTATCAAGTTGGGTTTGGATCACATATGATCCAACCTCAATATTATACCCGTTTGCAATGCTTATCCTATGTATATCAGTTACTAATATTTTCCATATGATCATTTTCCTACTGATATTTTCAAAAAACTTCGAGTTATGTATATAATGTGAATATTTTGTGCCTATTGGTGTAAAATATGTGGAAAAATGAAAACTCATAAGAACTTTTTTCTACATGTTGGTGTAAGTTGAACGTCTTAGACAAGCAACATGTAAGTGGCTTTGCCTTTAAGATAAGATGTTGGATGGACATGTGCAAAAAGACTTGATCTGGTTCTATAAACCACTGGTTGCGGCAGTTCCACTCTTACCTGTTCATTTGTAATTCTATAGTATTCTAGTGGTACATATATGGAGGTTCCAAGATATCTATGCTCTGTCAAACAAATGCAAGATCAATTTGCGAATAGAATAGGGTAACAAGTAAATGTTCAAATGAGGAAAGGAGAGATAATGGAACATATGGGACAACAAAGACTAGAGGAAAACCTTATGTAAATTGGTGGCAGTGATTTGCCGATGTTGTCTTTTATCTAAGCATGTTCTTCAGTGTTTTTGTAAGTAATTTAATGGTACTGGTGATTTGCTGATGTTTCTGTTTTATCTAAGCATATGTTCTTCAGTGTTTTGGTAAGTAATTTCTTGATATCCAGTCCATGTTTGTCTTGCATGTGCCTCTTTCCTGATAGGACAAAACCAGATATTCCCTAAAGGAGTTGTAGGGGAATACCTGAGGGTGAGCCCTAACACAACGGTAACGTTACTCCATTGTGACCTAGGTGTTACGGCTTTGAAACAGCCTCTTCACGTATGCATGCATGACTGGGGCTGCTGGTGGTAAGGCTGTGTACATTTGAGACACTCCCCAGACTCGTGGAGCCTCATGCATTGCGCTGCTTTTTTTTTTAGTTGTAGGGGAATACCTGGTTGCCCAATCTATGAACAAAAACAACTTTAAGGGTCAAACTTGATTTTTTTCAAAAGAGATATATTGAAGAATATTATATTTTTCTTAATGTAAATGACTCATCAAAATATAATGAAAGAAAAATAACAATAAAATAAAGGAGGTGTCAAACAATAGGCTCAGTTATATTTGTCTTTTGTTAGGAAACATGTGCTGAAGAATAATTGCAAAGGAGACAGTAGGGAGATAGACCACCTCAAGATTACTTATTTATACTAAAACACTTTTTTCGCAATGGAACAACTTAGTTTCACGTATGTCTCGTAAAGTCATATAACAAAATGAGCTGCATATTTGCATGATTGCTTCTTGTCTCTTCATTTATTTTTTGCTTTTAGTATCTTTACTCTGTGACATGACATCCTGTTAGAACACATTCTCCCAACCAATTATGATTTGTGTATGACTTGATGATCTTGATCTTCAACGCAATTTAGTTTTCATGCAGTATATACGCAAGACTCGCAATATAATAGCATTCTGGCTACTATCTAGTTTAGAGCACACTCAGTCTTCTGCCCTGTTGTATAACATTGTAAAATCATTTTTATTTTATTGTATTTTATTTCCAGGCACCAGCTTTGATTTCAAGGTTGACTGAGGAGAAGAATGCTGCTATTCAACAGAACAATAAACTTCGAAAGGAGTTGGTAAGGAGCTAATGTCATGAATTTTACTCTGGAAAACTGTTCTTGTCCTGTTTGATGACTAGACCATTTTTGGCCATATAATGTGAGGCATGCTAATGAACTGAACTCATATAGCATAAAATTGAAATCAATTTGACATGCTTATATATATATATATTATATGACAAAATAAATTAATGCAATTTTTCCTCTGATATTTTAGACAATATGTTTTATTTTGCTGAATACTTATACTGATGCTTCCATTCTGGCGATGGTTTCGAGTTTTCTAGGCTGCTTTCTTATTTGAGTTAACTAATAGCATCAGACATTATTTTTTTTTTATAGGGTCATTATCCACTCTAGTCACCTTCAGCTTTTTAAATCTTGCATCAAGTTAAAATCCATGCCACTAGGTTAGCAAGTTCTTTAAGAGAAACTGATGAAATGGTTATCAACATTACAATCTGCTTGGGAGCTTATAAGTATCAAATTTTAATAGGTAGGTCTCGATATCATTGCTGGACTGGTCTCGATGACCTGCCAAATGTGTCAATTCTTGCATGTCATAATTGAAATCGCAGATTGAATAACATTTTTTTCCTTCTTTGGAATAACCTAGGAATGAATGTCTTCCATGACTCTTCCATATTTGTTGTAAAAGATATTATGGAGATAAGTTAATGACATAAAGGCAAGAAACAACATACATATTCTATTTTGCATATAGATAAATCTAAGATGGAAGTTGTTCTTGCAAAAGAACTGCAGTTGTATCTGCGCACTACTTTGCATGCCTCTTTTTTTTTTTTAAAAAAAAAAAAATCTTTCTCTTGCCCTAGCTTTACCTGGTTATTTTAAAGTTGTTTTGTGGCTGTTTGTCACCATGTATAGGAGCTTATGAGGCGCGAAGTCAGCAAACAGCGTGGTGGTTTCTCCTTCATGTTCGTGGTTATTATTGCCGTGCTTGGAATCCTTCTCGGCTATCTTGTGAAATAATTTCTCTAGGGCTTTTATCCTGTTGGCCATTCCTAACTTGGAAGGGAAATGAAATGAGAAGATCTGATTGTGTTCGGTGTTTGTAGAATTTAGAACGCACTGCCGAAAAGTTCATGGTTCAGCAATTCTCTACTTGTAACTCAGTACATGTAATTCGTGATCTGCCGAGCCATTTCGAGTTACAATCTTTTGTAAGTTATGCTCTTTTTGCCATCTTGATTGGAGTAGCAAGGAATTCAGTGCTTCAAATTTCCAGAACATTATGCATCATAAAATTTCTTTCTTCATGGCGAAGCTGCAATTCCTTCTAGAGTCTACGTTGGATATTGCTATCTGCTTACCATCAAAACCATTCATGCACTCAAGCTGGAGATTCCTGTATTTTGACCTGAGCAACTTTCAGACCGCAACTTGACAGTCTTAGTAATGAATAAATTTGATCAGTCTTTTAGCCCACATTCCAGGTTTTGTCGAAGAGAAATGCCATCATAAAGAACATCTTTCACCGAAGGCCTGCCAAACCTCTGGGGAATCTAAGCGAACGGTCAAATTTTGACTCCAAGCGAACGGCAACAAGTAGCAATTCAGAATTTAAAAGGCACAAAATATGGGGAATCTAAGCCTCCTATTCCTCTTCACTTGCTTGGCTTTACCAATTTCTATTTTTTCCAAGAATTTGTTTTTCAAGTTTCTTTAATTCCTTTACTATTTATTCTTCTGATGTTTTGTTTTCCGTGGTTCCTGAGGCTAGGATGATAGAAGCTAGTCAAATTCTTAAATTTTCTATTTTGGTTGCTGAAATGAGGGATTAGCAGCTTGGGATTAGGATTCTTAACATTCAGAGGTTTTTATCTACTCCCTTCCATAGAACAAATGCCACTTACTTTCGTCACCAGCAATAAGGATTAAGTGGATGCCTTTCCCTTCATCATTCTTAATTTTCACTCTTTCTTCTTAAGCAATAATGACAAATGTTCAGAAGAACACTACCAAAGAGCAAATAAACCAATTAACAGTGATTCCAAATTCCCTACAAGTAGTCATCAATTGGAAAACTTTATTTAGAACAATCCCCTCCACCAATATAAACTGACTTCAGACCCCATTTGTTGTTACAAACTCCACTGACACTAACACAAAACTCTTAACAACAAGAGAAGAGATACAATAATAAAAAAAAGAGAGCGTATGCAGCACAAGGGGACATGCAATACTTCTACTGTGCTGGATTCTGCTCTTCTTTTAGCTTGCGGGAAACCTCGTCATGTTTCTTTGCCATCAGCATCATCCTTTTGGCAAACCTCTCTTTGGGGCATTCAAACTTCCGGGCGACGAGTGCTCCGAAAGTGGCTCCTGCCAGGAAGGAGAAGCAGTACTTCACAAGAGCCATCCGAGCTGCTGCTATCAACTCTACTCCTTGGCCTTCTTGTTCCTTTTCGTTGATGTGGAGCCTGAAGAACCCAAGAGGAGGTTTTTAAGGAGGAGGCAGGAGAGCTGGGATCAAGTAGCCTTTTCTTGATCCCTCCTCCAAGAAACTCAAAGTCAAACTAACTTCAGCTCCAAGTCACTGACCTGAAAGATTATGTGGAGGACTTGGTCAACCGAGTTTACATGACAACCCATATGTGTCAATCTAAATTTTTTATTATTTTTTATTTTAAACCACGTGCTCTTCTACTTTTAAAATTCACCATAAACCAAGTGTGCGATCATAAATAAAAACCATACAAAATCCACAATGCAAATGCTCTTTGCACGATAACAAGATGAAGGAGGGATTTTTATTTTGGTGTTTCTCTCTTTTGAAGCACTTAAAAATGCTAAAATTTTTTATAGTTAGAATTACTTAGAAAGTGAGAAGAAGAAATTATTCGATAGTTTTTTACGTTCTTACAACCACTCTTTCTCATGTTTGAATTTTGGATCGGACCAGCCCATCATGGGCAACCCAACCGGATTCAAAACCTAACAAAATTATTTTCTATTAAAATATTTAAATTGATAGTTTTAAGATGAAAGATAATATTATACTATTTTGATATCAATGCTTCAATTCTTTTCATTTTTTTTATTATAAAAGATCTCACTTCTTCTAATATTGGTGAAGATCTTAATACTAAATGTTCTTAATTTTTTTAATCTCGAACAAAGAGAAATTAAATCCGAGCTCATCAAAAAACCAGATATGCTATTTCAAAATATTGATCGGTGGTGACTCCAAATATAGCTCTATTTTGTCATCAAAGTGTTTATTTTCAAGATTTTATTTGAAATAATTATAATACAAGGAGACACTCTTGGCTAATTATATTCGGATGAGGCTCCAGTCCAGAATCCCTTCCCATTATTTTTTTAAAAATAAAAATAATATGTTTAAAGCGAGAAACTAATTAGCAGCAGCAGCAGCAGCAGAAAAATATGCGGCCGTCCGTTCCCTTCCGGCGAAGAGCTTTGGAAAAAAAAAGAAAAAAAAAGGGAAAAAAGACAAAGGTAAAAAGAAAAAGAAGAGCGGAACGCCAGAGATAACCGGTGGAGATATCCGCTACCTCGGGCTCTTCTCGAGAATCGTCACCGCCTTCCCGGAATATGCCGCCGGTCTGATCCCCCCCCCCCCCCACGGGCCACCGCAGCGATGGCTGCCCGCATCGGCCTCGACCGGCGCCCCCTCTTCCCTCTCTCCCACCACTTCCCCTCCCCCTCCCCCTCCCTCAAATCCCTC
>JAOXJJ010000438.1:6228916-6263982 GCA_025769935.1 Phoenix roebelenii
GGGGGGGGGGGGGGGGGGGGGGGGGGGGGGGGGGGGGTGGGGCACTATCAAGAAGGCAGTGGAGGGCTTGGAAGTTGTCTAAGGCGAGGGTAATAATGTTGGGGCGGATGTAGGCAATGGTGGTGGATGGGAGCTTTGTGGGTTGGTGCCGATGCTAAGATGGTTGAGGGCCTGGTAGGTCCTTTCGATGGTGATATTTCCATCACCTATTGTGGCCGTAGAGGTTAAAGAAGTTGCAAAGGATAACTAGGGTTGGGTGTGGTTCAAGGCGACTGGTGGGGGCAGCATGGTTGCCATCGAGACTCCATCAATAGAAACGTAGAGAGCGAATTGTTAGGGTTTGGATGGGGGAATAGAATACACAGGACAGGAAAAGTTCGACTTGATTTGGCCTTGGGACTGAATCGGGAGGCTATGTTGTCATGGTTCTTAGCCAAGTTGGTAATGTTGTACCACCCTATTTGGGATGGTGTGCTTTATTATGATGTTTTCAGGTCTGATCAGAAAATTCAGACCCTACAAGTAATGTAGTTTGGCCATTGAAGGACTGGTATACGCTAACAGTTCCTGGTAATTATTGCAGGATGGTTGGAAATGTTGTTTGATTGGATTAAGGGGTTAAATGGGGGATAAGTTATTAAACGAGGAAAGGGTAAGGACAAATCACCTCCTTTTCCTTAGGATAGAGATATTTCACCCTTTCCTGCGAAATAAAATCATTCAGGTTACATGAGTTAATTATCCATTGAACACAACAAACTTATCCTAGCTAAAGCTAAATTTTTCAGCAGGATAAGTAGATTACCCCCACCCCCACCCCCAACCCCCACCACAACACACGCATATTAACTAATTACATGACCTAACATGTTGTAATATTTGATCAAGAACTCAGTCCTACTTTTACTTGAGGTTCTATTTGGTTTTAATAGCATACTAACTTATTCTCCCAAAAGTTATACAAGAAAATTATGTGATCCTTCTAAACAATCAAAGTTTATCTATATGATAAGCTAGGTCATGTTCCGTTTATGGTAAGACTATGCAGTAGGACTTACTCCGTGCTTTACATAATTCTGTCAGTTCTATTTGAAGTTATTCTATCTTGGCTGCGAGCCTGGGAAATTCCATGCAATAAAAGTCATATTTGCCATTATAAAAGTGCTTTTGCACATTGTATATCAATCCTGGGTTGCTTCATTGTCATGTTAATGTTTCCACACAAGACTGAGAGTTGAATTCATACTCCTCAGCCTATGTTTAAGTGAGCTGTGAGTTTCTATATAAGGTGCTGCATTAGTGACAATGGTGTGACTGGTTATTGACAAATTTTTGTGCTTTTTATTGTCTTCTATGGTGGATGCTTATTTGATGCCAAATGAAGGGCAGTGTTTAACCAGATGGATTAGGATTCTTTATGTAGAAATTGAATTGAGAACTGGAGTCTATTGTGTAAGGGAGGGGCCATGATGATTCAGTTGCTGGGATCAATGTAAACTACTGACAGTTTTGATGAGCAAGAATGCTATTCATTAACCATCATTTCAATGGAAAAGCTACGGGATCACATCTCTATTCTAAATCCTTATCATCGTCGTTCATTTTTTCTGTCCTAGGTTGTCCTACATTTCTGACCATTTACCTACTTCTAGGTAGAGGAGAACTGTAAAGGCAGCACTGTTTTCATGTCATTTCACAGCTATATGATCAACATTCTAGGAAGAAGGTGATAGTATTCTAACCTTTGGATTAAGGCATGCAACTAAAGTGGCTTTGACTTTGTAAGGGGTGCAACATATTTGGGCATAGGAGTGGGAAAGCAAGGCTAATAAAAATTTTGAAAGTTGAAGCTCATAGGAAGCATATTAGCATAAACAAATAAAATTTCACATATTTAGTTTTTTCTTCCTTTAGAAAACTAGAATGTGGCACGTTACACACGTGCTATTTAATTTTTTTTAATAAAAAAATATAAAAATAAATAATAAATGCTAGAAGGACTTGAATCTTTGATCTTGTGGTTAAACATGGGATAGGGAGAGGCTGCTGAGGAAATGCATGGGATGGGAAAAGTGGGATCTAGAAATGTGGCCGATCAGACACACCTCATGCACTGACACTTTAGAAGAGTTGGTGTTAAATAATGGAATATATATGTGATGATCACTGCCCCTTCCCACTGGGAAAAAAAAGAAAAAACAAAGAAAAAGATGTAGCCTCAAAAGGTTGGTGTTGTATATTGAAGTAGAAAGTAGAGGAGCTTGGTTGAAGAGTTGGAAGCATCAGGATCGGGTGCAGATGTGATGACAAAAATTCAAAGGAGGCATGGCCTGAAGCGGAAGTGCTCAGCTAGTATGTTCAAGAGCTAGCTAGTGTTGGTTGGATTAGCTATAAGGTTTTTTCAAAAGCAAAGGACATGAGGAGATAGTCTATCCAAGCTGTGTCACTTCGTTTGTTCAAATACTTATATTTGACCATATTACATTTGTTGAGCTCCCGTCTTTCCTCAAAATGATTCATTGTGAGGTTGTTTCAGCTCCTCTTTTACTTCTTTATTGTGATAGAATAACCTCATTCAGGATGTACATGCTTGATGGTTTTTCTGCAAGGAGTATATTGAGATAGCCATATAGGATCTCCATTTAAGTGGGGGATTCTACTTACATAAGAGGCTGCAAATCAAGGTTTCCTTTTTCAGCTCTGAGGGTGAGTGGGAAGCTTGTCAATCTCATTCTGCCCATGTTAACCTCTTGGCATTTGAAACAGTTTGGTGAAAGTTGTGTGCTACTAACTGTATAATTATTATGCGCCTGCATTTTCTCTAAATGGAACAACATATGCACTATGTTTTCACAGTTCTTCAAAATATGTCAAATATTCTTTATGTCAATTGGTTCCAAATGTGCAGGAGGCATACTGGATAGAGTGGACAGCTATGTGTTCACAGGTGCACTATGTTACTCCTTTGTGAAGATTGCCCTACCACTCTTTGGTGTTTGATTTTCATCAAAATCAATTTGTGGGGAGAGTTCAAACGTTCTGCTTGCCCTCTACTTGCGAACCTGAACCTGAATCTAACAAATTGACAAAATAGAACGGAGGAAAAGAAATCTGGGATATGTTGGTGGTGATTGTGAAGAAATCCTTCAATTGGTGGTGCACTGTTTCTGATTCTTTTTTAGGTGAAGGACATGTCAATACCTCAGGAAATCTAGATGAGGTAGTCGCCTCATAGAAATTTCTTGGTATCGATCGGAATCTGATATTTGTGCAACAATGCTTTCCAACTTCACTGATTAAAGTGTGAGGCCAGAGACAATGTACATAATTTGGTATTTAAAATTTTTTCCCCTGGAATTGTTATACTTGAAGACTCTTTAATGTAGTGAAGGCCATCTGATAAGAACAGCGAGTATAGCATCACGAGAGTTACTTTGTTCTATCTGTATACCTATTATTTTGACTTTGCAATGATATATTTTCATCAAAAAAGGACTTTGCAATGATATGCTGCAGGGGCCCAAAATGTTTCTTTGATATCCTTTGTTCTTCTTGTGTGTGCATGGGGGCGTGTAACCATTCAGCTCCAAGTCCTATTTACTTGTTTCCTATGATGATCAGTAGATGCACCCAGGGTCATGAACTCTGGGTAAGGTATTATGCTTTTTCAGTCTAGTGCTGCTTTTTCTAGTTTTCGCTGGTGAAGCTTCTGCAACCATAGTCACAAACCCTAAAGTCCTACATCACCAAGTTTTGAGAGTATTCTGTGAGCTTTCCTAAGAACATACCACTCCGGTCAAAAATTACTGATTTTTTACTTTCTGCCTACGTTCTTTCCCATTCTTTTTACAATTGAGGATAATTTTGTCAGGTTCTTATTCTCTTCGATGGAAAGTGATACGAGGAGAAGCATTTCTAAATTCTTGGATATGCTCCACTGTAAGTTGACAGATCAGTTGGTTTACGGTCAAAGGGTTCCATGCCAGTGATGCTGTGAATTATTGGATGAGAGTCTTCTGAGGAAAGGATAATGAAAAGCGTCATTATTCTTTCTTTTTCTGATGCTTCACGACACTTCTTTTCCATCTCCAAGTGTGTTAGAAAGATTATTTAGTTTGGATAAACAAATAGCCAAGAAGGTAGTGAAAGATTAAGGAGACATGACAGAACAGAATATGATGACAGGATGCCCGGTTTGTAAGCTGTCTGGTCTCGGTTGAAGACCTCACAAGTTTGTGCATGGTTGACTCTCTTTTATTTCAGCCTGTGCCTTGGATGACAATAGAAGACTTTAATCATACAGAGGGCAGTTGACTTGCACAGGGACATGAAATTGAAGTAGTTGGCATAGTTGTAAAGAATTGATTGTACTGCAAATCTCAGAGGACATTTTTTTTTGAATTCTTCAGTATGTCTTGCCATGGCTAATGTATTATTGCCTTAAATTTTTTTTCTAAATGATCATAATACCTTCCAGATGGTCTTAGAGCAGACTTTTAAAGATTATGGAAGGTAAACTCAGGTTTGGAAGAAGTATGGCTTGTGAGAAGGACATCCAGTAGAAAAGCTCATTTGGGTGTGAAGTTCTCTCATGCAAGGGCACATTTTGAAGGAAGAGCAGTGCCATGGGAACCACACCCAACTTTTTCTTCTGCAGGTACTGTTGGCATCTCATTATGCCCAACACAACGATGGATGGCAAGTGTGGCTCATGTGGTCCTACTACACTGTTTCATTATAATGGTGAGGGTATTAGCCTTTCACATTGGGCATCTCACTGAATAACTAAAAAACATGAATACAACCTTTGCATGGAGCTTGAATCACAATTACCTGACCATGATTCATCTACATTCAGGTTTATTGAATGCCTGCAGTCGATCGCAGCTAGTATATCTGGACCTACCTAGATCTACTGCCAATCTTAGTAGATCGATTTAAGGGTGAAGTGACTTTAATAAGGTCAGATTTCGAGCTTATCGATGGGGCTCAACTGGCTCAGACAGGCTTTTGCATCTGCCGGAATCCAATTCAAACCACCCAAGCGACACAGTTATATCATACATGAATTACCTTTCAAGGAGAATCATCAAGCATAGCGACCACATCATTAATAACAATTGGCTCCTTAATTCTACTTTCCATAAACAAGGAACCTGTTTTTTTATCAACTCTAATATTTCTATAAGCTACTTTCTATATTTTAAAATCCTTTTTAACTCATCCTGCATGGTTGGGGTATTTTGCTTGTTACCAATTAAATAGTTACAAGAAGTCTGCAAATCTGTTAATAGATATGTCCCTTGGTTGATTTAAAAGGAGAAAGCAACTTCGAGAAATTCTATGATGAAAATATGGTTGTAGCAATTTCAAAAACGGAAGCATCTTCGAGAAATTCTATGATGACAATATGGTAGTAGTTATCTAGAGCACGGACCCCATATGAGATGCGGTTTGCACCGTAGGGTACTGTGCAGCACTCGATGACCGCTATATAATAAGATAGCCGTATATCATCATTACTCTGCGGTGCAAAGAGCGCACTATAGGGACCTGGGTTTAGTTATATCTCTTTTTCTAGATTTTATACATTCTGAAAGAGATATAGCAACTCTTTCGGTATCATTTCTCGGCTCTATCTTACAAAGAGAGGCCCCTTTGCTCTAAATCCAGCCTCCCATAAAAAAGAAAAGAAAAAAGAAAAAGCATGAAGAGGACTTGGGACTAAAATTGGAGCACACAAGGGCCACCCAACATGACAACCGAAAGTGCTGTGAAAGCTCCACGTGGGATTCTCTCCATGGATGGCTCCTAATCCCATTATCGGCACTGAATGATGGGAGTTTGAAGCATTTGAGTTCGAAGCGACAATGAACATGGCCACATAGAGGAGACAAAGGACCAAACCCCCAATCCAATTAATGTAAGAAACTGTAGAGAAGATAAAAGAAAAGACCTAGGAAAGTGGGGATAGTGCATGTTAGGGTTAGCCCAACCTTTTCTTTAATCAATTAAAAAGAAATGGAGACATGTTATAGAGGGCAAGAAAAGAAAAAAAACCCCTAACATTTGGGCCACTCCATTAATATACCACAATTTGTAGCCGTGGTTGCCCCTTGGAAGGCAGTTTTGGCAAGAAATTTTGACATTTATTTTGCAAAAAAAAAATAAAAAAATGGCAAAATATAAAAATTTATAACATATGATTTTTTCCATGAATTTCAAGATCGATTTAATCAATACTATTATCGCATAATATTAACATTTTGACTTCTGCATAATAACCGGACAAATAAATATTATAAATTTCAATTAGGAACGTTGAAATAGGCTTGCACGCTTCCCATAAATATAAGTTTGCATTAGTAAAATATAAGTTCCATGAAAATATCATAGGTGTAACTAAAAATTAGTTTATATACTTAGAATTAAGCTCGAGAAAAACCAAACAATAGTAGGCTTCCTCAGCTGATATTTAAATAGAATTTTCTCACATAAGAAGAATGGATCTCATCAAATGTAACACAAGTCTTAAAAACTTACTTTTTGACAATTTTTCTTTCTTCACTTGCATTTGGTTGAAGATATTGAAGGACCATGAAGGTGAGAGTGGAGAACAGTCTTGAAGGTGAAGGACAGGGGAGCAACATATAAGGGGAGGTCCCCATGCCTTGTTTCTTTTTGACACACACAAGTGCAGCCTTGTGATTACGGGTTAAGAGAGGAGAATGTGTGGAGAGGAGAGAAAGCGTTGGTTCTACGCGGAGAAATAAAAGCTTATATCGCATGCTACGTATTCAGTCATAGTTTGAATCAATGGTGAAAGAGAAGCAAAGAAGATTGTGGTGGCAAAGCATCTAAAAAGGAGTCGGCAAAAGGGCTCCCTGCAATGACAGCCCCAACCCAACCCAACCTTCTCTTTTCCCTCCTTAGCTTATCTCATCTGATCTGATCTCTTCTAGGCCCTTGGGTTGTGTTCCACTGGATTGGATCTGATTCACTGTCAAGAAGATCAAGATCATGAGTGACCCTGACCAACAAAAAGTTGGTGGACAATTCCCATCATTGCCGTCCATTCAGGTGATTGTCTCAGTCACCTTGTGGCCAATTTGGTGGGCCTTGGATCACCAATCATTTGTTCGAGGGGGCCACGAGAGTTACTTGATCAATTTGGTGTTCTATCATTGGATTAATTATGTCGTTGATTTTGTAGTGCGTCGGTCAGGGACTGATGTGGCAAATCTTGCATCGCAGAGAAATTTCAAACATGAATTCGAGTTCTTTGAGATGAATTGGAGCAATGAGCAGTAGAATAGATTCGCAAGTTTAACATCAAACAAATAATTGATAGTGATGAAGGATATAAACAACAGTTTTTTTTTTCACTTCCTTCTTTCTCTTCTCCTTCTGCGCGCCAACAAGCTAAGCTAATCATTGTTGGCTAAGTATAAGCCATTGATGGTATTTTGATGAACAAAATGCTGAAAGTAATTTATGAAGGCTGTGTTGTTTGAGACAAGCCTCTAACAATTATTTCAATAGTGCTGATTTGTGGAAGATGCAAGAAAAACAAAAAAAAGGCATGACCTTACCAAAATTATTCACAATTGTTCTGAAGGAGTGCATGGATTAGTAGAATGGCTTGCAGGATGTGATCAGAATACTCACAATGTAATGGCACTTGCAGATCATATGAATATACTTGTAGCTATCTAAAATTAGTGAGAGAGGGGTAAAGTTTTCCTTCTGATGCAATGCATATCGAAAAATTATGTTCAATTGATGAGCATTAAAGGAATTGAAGTAGAATAAAATTTGATCCCTAAAACATACATACCTGCAGAGCTTCAGATTCAATGCATGGCATTTGTGTCATTCCGAGCTAGCAGCCTACTGTCACATCTATTCCTGACATCCAATAGAAACCTATTGTATATTGAGATCACCATGTTCAAGGGTGTCATAATTTCAGCTAAATCTGATACCTCAGTTGCACCAACTAGTTGCCATGGTAAAATTAGTCCTCAGATCTACCAATATATTTGAATGTGTTAGCTGCTTAGCTCTCCATTAGGAAAAAAAAAAAACTCAAGTCATTATGGCTCATCAATATTATCTTAGTTTAAACCTTTTGCTCATAAATCTTTATCATGAAAAATTTCTTCCTCTTTATTTTTTTTTGGGTAGCATTTCTTTTAACAGTCGTTACACATTTACCAAGACCAAGTTACTTTTGCATGAGGTCTTCTTCACTTTTACCTAAAAGAGTCAGCATCTTAACTACCCAAAAAGATAAAAGGAGTCAGCTCCTTGGCCTTGTAGCCATTTCATGTAGCTAGGAAAGAAGCCAAAAAGGCCAGCTGACTCCATTGCACTTGTGGGAGATTGGAACCAAATCCTAGACCCTCAGGAGGCTTCTCAATGACTAAAGCCTTCCCTTAAATGCTCATCTCCCACTATACTTCCTTTATGGGACCAAAAGTTTCTTATGATTAATACTTTTACAAGGGAGGCCCACCTTTAGAGCTTCACTTTATCATCAAAAATTGTCAGATCTCCATGCTAACTATTGGCATCATGAAGACCATCCAACGCCGGTCCAATGGTGGCCAAACCTTAGCCCTATGAGTCTCTCTGTCCCCTCTTTGTTTCTCTTTCTAAGAATCTCTATCCTCTTTTTTTTTTAAGCTTATGCTGAGGTGACTAAAGGCAAGCATGGTAAGATAGTGAAAGGGACAGCCTTCTATTTCGTGATTCCCATTCAAAAGTTTTCCCAAAAGTTTCTTGTTTGATCGGTATTGGATTCTACTTAAAACTTTGATATCTTAGGGTCGAGCCAAGTACAAGTACTTCAATCCTGGACCTCTCTCATTTCTCAGCTTTATGCTTGAGAGCAATCATGACCACCCTTTCTTTGATCCTTCCAAAGAGAATGTGGGCAAGGAAAAACTCCATTTGTTATTGTGATAGTTGCTTAGTTTGAGTTCATGGAATTTTTGAAGGTGACGGCATTAGGTGAAATGGGACAAAGATTTTTTTTTCTTCAATAAAAAGAAAAAGAACAAAGTTTAATGAATAACGACAGGTTTTGGCACCAAGAGCATTGGCTTTAATAAATTGGCCATTCATATAGCATGTCATTGATTGCCATCTTTCGAATCAAAAAATTAATAAGCTATCATCATGGCCATCGGTGTAAGAAGATTAAAGGTTGACTTTGTTTTGTATGATATGAGGATCATATCAAGCCCTAAATGACAGAAAAATATTTTAGAAATTTGGACTCTATCATGCTAGTAGAGCAGGTCTTGCTTACACCTTGGGGCATTGTGTTGCAGGCGTAACTCGTAGCTCGGCTTAATATACTCATAAGCTCATCAGAGAGATAAAATATGGTCTTTTGGAAAGAAGAGAGAGGCAAGGGAACATGACTCTTGTTGTCTTGAGAAATTATCCACAACGCTCAGATTTAAAAACTTCAAGTTGATAGGAAGATACTAGGTTGCCATGCCATCAAAATTTAGACATATATGTTAAATTATGTTAATTTCTTGATGCCTATTCTTTTCTTTATCAAGTGCTTTAGCCAACTCGTGAATTACGAGGGGCCACCTAGTTGCAATCTCTGGACCTTGAAATACAATCTACGTGGCCGTGAATGGTGGCTAAATGAAGTGGTAACAAGATAGATTTATTTCGACACAATCAGAAGGCTATTAACGATGCTACTTAACATAGTGGAGGTAGGAAATGACATGGTTAAGGATATTCACATAGATATCGTCGTGGACAAACACATGGCATGATGGATGTGGGCATAGAGGTGGGTAATCTTTTAGGGCGTGGCAATGGTTGCGATAACTTGTTCGTATAATAGATCATGTATTTATATGTTTTGAGGTAGAGTTGTTTGCCTACTTAGTTCTATTTACCCCATGATCACGTAAATAATATAATGCAGCTTGCTGGAGAAAGGAAGAATATGTTTCTAAGCATATCGATATTTAAAATCATTGATTTTCTAAAAATATTGATATTTTAATGAAAAAATTCATGTTTGGCATATTCTTCTATTTTGTCTCGTATCTTTATTAGGTATTTCAAATCTTGCTAGTAAAATTATTAGTAGTTTTATTAAAGATCTATATTTAAATACCATCTTCACCATAGTTTAGAGGTTAAGGATATTTAAAGGCATTACATAAAAAAAAAGAAAATACAATTGTCTGCAAATTTTCTATACACACAAATGCATCCACCAATATGCCCCCCCCCCTCCCATGCATTTGAGTTATACTTTTTATCAACCAATATGTAAAGCAACTTACTTCACATGGGGGACAAAAAGAAGTCTTATACACTCATGATATCATTAGTTGATATTCTCATCATTTATCGACAAATTCATTGGACAACCATTGCAACCAAAAATTAATATGCTTACCAATAGTGCATGTGATAATATGCTGCCTTCTCATTGACACCGCACTAGTTATTTGCTCATCGGAATGCTTGCCAACATACTTTGCAAAGCTTAGGCAAAGATAAATTTTTTAGGGTTGTTTTAACCTGGCAAGAAAATGAAGTTTGTTTCGAAGGCCTTCTTTGCCTCACATCTTACTGAAAAGCATAATTTATTTTGTAAACTTGACTCTTCTATAAAAGTCACTTGATATTTGCAAAATTAGCTCCATTAAATTGAAAGAGAGCCCTTTACTCACTATTTTTTCCTAACTCCTAAGAACATTCTGAGCCTTTTGTATAAAAGGATGGTTTCTTCTTCCATCACCAAATAGTCTCTCCTCTTCACTTTGAGAGCCACTCCATATTTCTTTCCCCTATGTGTATATACCCACAAACTCCTTGGTATGGGGCCCATGCCTCTCTTCCCCTTTCATCTCCACCTCCATGTATGCCTCTCTTCCTTCTTATATTTATGCATTCTTTTAACTTACAAATAAATATCTTCATATGAACTCTAAATCAAAGAAAGGAAGAATCACATTATATTAAATCTGAAGTATATTCATCAAAATAACTCCAAACAAATTGATCGTTGTTATCACACAAGGAGAAGGGCACTTATTTAAAACCTTAAATCTTCCATAACAAGTCGAAGATCATGACACCTTCAGGGATTGTATTGGTGGAAACCTTCATAAAAAAAAACCCTCCTCCATCAAGAGTTAATTTCCTTTATAAAAGCCCTTTTCCTATATATAATCTTTGTGAGCCCATAGCAAAGTCGTTGTAATCCTTGAAGGAATCACTAAGAAAAGCTTCACCAGTAACAAAATCTAGCACAGCTACATCTAGATGAGCCAACTTCATCAAGAACGCCCTAAAATTAGCTTTAGGCCCCACATATGGCCCACTTTATCAAAGAGTGGATCCAATTGGCTCTCTTTTAGCACTCAATTGTCCCCCCTTGGACCCACATAATCTTTTGCGTTGAAGAGTGTGAGCCATCCAAGTTCCTTGCTGCATTCAAAATGCCCCTCATGTTAACTATTAATATTCCCTAAAGCACTGTCTAATGGTCCTAATGGGAACCATCATAACAAGAGTTTACCCCTCAAGCCACCTGAACGAGTCAATTGTCTCTGTAATTATCTTTGCAAGCGAATCAAACTCACCTCACTACTTGGCCAATCCCTAAAACATGGCATGAGCTTAGCTCAAGCTAATCCACTTAGCAAATTAGCCCCAAGTTGGTCACAAATAGCTCAGTTTATTTACAGCCAAACTTAATACAGATTCTTATAGTATCTGTTATCCTCTAAATGGCATCAAGGCATCCTTCCAAATATTCGTCGTCTCCTGAATGATATCGAAGGAGAGAAGCAAATGTTGGAAGGCACACAGAAGAAAGAGCAAACATTAGAATGCAAGTGTATATGCTGCCATGGAGTCTGATAAGTTGTATCTTTTTATTATTCTCATATTCAATACAATTGCTAAACCATCTAAGATCTCTTCTTAATTTACCACTATATCTTGAACTTTTACGCTTTTAGGGTAAGGAATCTTTAATTCCAGGGTGCCTTCTCTAAATAGCAAGGAACAAATTCCAAGGGATCTTGTGACCCTAGGTTTCTCTTTCTATTTGCCTACAGACCATGCAAGGTATCAGTACTGTTTTATAGGTGATGTTTCATGGAAGCTTGAGGAGGTCCTTGGTTCATCCCTGCTTTCCCAAGAATATGGTCCCTCCCAGACATTTCATTTAGTATACACCATTTGTATTGAGAGACTCCACCATCATCACTCTCTCCCATCCAATGCTGGCTGTGGTCCCATAATTTCATAAGAGGTGGTCTCAATCCTCATACCAGAAATGGGGGCTGGTGAATACTCATGCAGTAAATATGAATGCTCCTTCCATTGGATTTTGATAAAAATTATAAAACAATAGCTCATCACAATTGTGTGTATTGGTCCCCTTCTTAAAGCCTAAATAATCCAAGAAGCTCTCAAAAAAATGTGAAGGTGAAGGGAGGAGCTATTATGGTGACCATATGGAGTTGATTAAAGAATGGTTTGAAGTGAAGGCAGGGCCACATTTCTTAATAATAAGGAGGGAGGGTAGGAAAGATTGTAATGGGTGGGATTGGCAATTAAAAGTAAACTAAGTGTTGATTTGTCACATTAAGGGGCATGCTGGCATGGAATTTATCTAGGTACCTATGTATCTCATGATAATAGAAAATTTTAAGACTTCCATTCCACCTGCAACATGGGGTTTCTAGTTTTTTTATAATCTTCTATGCTTTCTTTTTCATTAAAAGACAAACAAGCTTCTGAACCACTGAGAGAAGAAATGCATAAACTACTGGTAGGAGGGGCCATCCAGAGGACACTATATGATGAAAGAAGGAATGAAATATTAAGTCTAACATGTGAGGAGAGACACGGACCATGTGATAGATCAATAGACTGAACTTCAAAATAAGCCCACCAATCATAAATAATTTAGTGGTCTAGGTGTGGGTCTTTTATAACAAGAGCAAATTTGAATGCCGGATCACAACCCTTATATTGGGATAGGACCATCAGCTGAGGTGCCATGCATCACACGCAACCTTGTTTACTAGAACTCATGGTCGTTCCATCGAAATCTGTTGCATTAATCATTTGGATGATGTGCTCGGGAAAACCTCATTCCTCCACCATATTCAATGTACACCAACACTACAAATATTATAAACTTAAAAAAATAAAACATAAAAAGAAAATTACAACAAACACATACATGATACCAATAATGATAGAGAAACCTACCTAAATCACAAGAAGATTTGGTGAATGAATCATGTATAATAAAGAAAGATTGCTTCGCCTCGGTAGGAAACAATTTGATTTTCATGTAAATTACTATCATACTGAGACATGAAAGAAAGGGACAAATGCTTCACATGAAAGTTCAAAATCTCTGAAAGATTGTAGGACCAACTTTAGCCTGCTGAGTATTATACTTCGAACTCAAACAGACCTAAAATCTTTACTGAAGTGCGAGTAGTTTTTTCCAACAATCCTAATTTATCAAGTTTGTTATCTCCAGAGCCATGGAAACCATGATCCACCTTACAACTTTCGTGTTAAACTGTACTAAGAATGAGACACCATCTTTATAAATACCCGCAGCATTTGAAGCAATTTCTGACAACATATTACCAAAGTGGTTCAGATTTTGATGGACCAAACAAGAAAGAGTAATGCATGGTGTAAAATGCAGGACATCGATTTGTTGACCTAAACAAGACGAAGACTTCAATGGTCAAAAGATTTTATCTCCAGTATCACAAAGAAAAATTTTGCTTGATATGAAAACCACATACAGATGCTTCGGTGTACCTAATATTGTAAGAGAAGTTGCAAGGTAGAAGGAAATAAACACCAAGAGAAGAACATGCCTTAAAAATATCGAAGGAGCTTGTGAATTGGAGGACAGGAAATCACACTTAAGATAGATCGGTATAATAAATGTTTCATCTTGGTCCTTCGCCTAATCACCACCGACTTAATAGTCAAGCATAGCCTTACCCCCATCATCTAAAGGTTGGTATTAAAAGGTCAGTATTGTCATGTAGCAGATTAGAACCAGCAGAAAATGAAACACAGTCACTAACATCAACAGGCATAAACATGATGAAGCAATCATAACACCAAACAAGAATAGCTTTCTCACACAAACAGCATTTTCAGGCAACTTCTAACTCTTTCAGGACCATAACAGCAGCATTCACTTTGAGAATAATTCTAGACACTTGACACAACAACCAAGTGATAAATTCCGTATGCAGCGACAGCACCATTCCATTCTATGTTGGAATTTTTCAGAAAGCTTACTTTTCCTTGAGTTCTTTCCAAAGGTTTCTGCTCCGAATAATGGAAGAACATAGACCAAAGGAAATCCCATTTTATGCTAACAACATTTGGATAAACAAGGGAAGAATTATGCAAATCCCAATAACATATATATCTGAACACAAAACCACGTATTATGGAATTAATTTTTTCTTAGTGAAAATAATGGTAAATTTGAGAAATATAGGTGGTCCTTTTTTACTATCAGTATGATTTATATCATGAGCCATTGTGATCGTGGAGTAGATACAGATAATGACACAATGATGTAGTTCTCTGTTTACCTACCAATGTAATGCAACAACTATGATTCTGGATGAAACTGAAATGAGCAGTAGAATCACAAAAGAATGCACCGTGAGCGCAGATTATAGAAAGTTATCCCATGCAGCATCCACAATTTGCAAGTTAATTCAAGTTTTTCTACGATGTTAAACTCCTTGGCCAATTGTTATCCTTCAGGTCAAGTGTACATCCACATTAAGCAGAAGCAAGAACTGCTTCTCAGATACATAACACACCATAAACATTACTACGCAAATAACAAGAAGGTGAAACTAAAACTGTACCAGACTACCCAGTCTGTTGAATTGCATCTAAAACCACATGGCAATCGAGTAAAGAGCAATTACAGGAAAGGCAGCACCGCATCCGACAACAAAACAGGTTGCCACCATAGAAGATCCACAAGTTGCAATTGGTCTAGGAGTGAGATATAATGAGACTAATTGGAGTTTGATGACATGCCTGTGAGAAGGGAGCTCCTTCAGCACCTCCAAGCTGACACTGAGACAAGCTCCCCTCGCTGCCAGCAGAGGGAGAGCGACGCCTGGCGCTTCTCCACATGGAATCCCCTCACCTGCACCCTCTTCAGGAGGCACTCGGCCTGCGTCTCGGTAAAGTTGCTGAACTGCACCGGCACGAAGCTGGCCGAGGTGAAGAGTGCCCGCCAGGGGAGCATCTTGTCGGCAGTCCGGTGGCGGCCCAGCACGGCATTCTCAATCCTCGGCTGCACCAGGAAGCGCTCGATCTTGTTGGCCACCTCCAGGTCGGTGCCCGCCGCATCGATGGAGTCCAGGAGGATGGTGCAGGACTGGAAAGCATGCGCGAAGTGGCGGGCGAAGGGCAGGTCGCTGCGGTCGCCGCCGTGGTCGACGGAGATGACAATCTTCGGAGAGAGCTGCCTGACGAGGCGGAGGAGGGTCGGGGCGGGCGGGTGGACAGCGGAGCCGATGGGGAGGTTGACGGCAATGGCTTCGTCGACGCTGCTGGAGGATAGGCTGAGGAGCAGCGAGGGGTCGAAGGGGTCCAGGCTGAGGACATTGAATTCGAAGGGGATGTTGAGGTTGGCGGCGAAGTGGGAGAGGTTCTCGCAGGTGAGGTGGAGCTCGAGGGGGTGGTGGGAGCGGCAGGAGGCGAAAGCTGTGATTTTTAAGAAAGGGGAGGAGGCGCCGGCGGCGGTGCAGCGGCGCTGGGAGAGCTCCTGCATGAAGGCGGACCACTGGCCGCCGACGCCGATGTCGAAGTCAACAACGTGGATTCGGGGGGCGGTGCCGAGCTCCTCGAGGAGGGCCTGGACGGAGGTGAAGTTGGTGAACTGGAGGACAGGGGAGACGTCGGAGAAGGCCTTGACGGTGCCGAGCTTGAGGACGACGTCGAGAGGGGTGGCGAGAGGGGAGGCAGGGGGAAGGGGGTGCGGAGCGTCGGTGGAGGTGAGGAGTTGGAGGGCCTCCTTGAAGTAGAAGACAGAGCGGAGGAGTGGCTTCCCCATGGGGGAAGATAGCTGGTGATTGAGCCGCGCCAATATCCCACGGGCGCTAACGGTGTTCCCGGCCTCGACAAGCTCCGCTGCCCTGAAGAGCTGCTCCGCCGCCGCCTCGCCACCGGAGGCCACCTTAGGGTACTGCTGGAGGTACAAAGGAGCGACATTAAGCGGTGGGAAGGCCTGGGGCTGGGGCTGCACGCGTCGGAGGAAGAAGTCGGGGCCGGCTGAGTCGGAGAAGGGGGGCTTCGGGGCCATCTGATCGACGGAGAGGGGGTGGTGGCGCTTTGGCTGGGGCGGGAGAAGGTGGGCCGGCGGCTGGGCTTCGAATTGGGGGAGGGGGAGGAAGAACGCCGGGTTCTGTGGTGCCTGGGATTGCTGGTACTGGCTTAAGAGGAGGCTCGGGCCGAAGAGGGGCGGCTTCTCCTCCACGGGCTCCTGGTAGAAGACGCCCGGCGGCAGCGAGAGCGGCAGAGGAAGGCTATTCGCCGGCGTCGGAGGGAAGACAGTGGAGTTCGGCGGGTTCGCGACCCCAAAGGTCGGAGCTTTGACGACGCTGCTGCTGCTGCTGCTACTGGGGCCGAACACACCGGCGGAGGTAACAGAAGATGCCAATGGAGAAGGATTGGAGGCGGAGATCGAGGCCGCCGGTCCCCCGCCGCCGAGGCTGCCGATGGGGTCAAGGCGGAAGCCCGGATCGATGGGCCCGAAGGCGCCACCGGCAGTGCCGCCTCCGTCGAGCTCCGGTGGGGCAATCTGGTGGTGCTTGAGCCCGGTGGGGTCGTCAATGTCGCCCATGAGCCACCGGAGGAACGTCTGCTCCTGCCCGGGGGAGGCGGCGGATTCGGAGAACATCACCTCCCAATCCTCCACAGCGCCAAGGCCAACGCCGCCGCACTTATCGCCGCCGCCCTCAAGGGAAGCGGTTGGGAAGGCCTGGAGTTCCGCCGCCCACTCCTCCTTCCGGGCCCCCTCCGCTGAAGAGTTGGCGGCGGAGACGGACGCGACGGTGGCAGGCCATTTGCGGGGACCGGGGTTTTCAGAGACCGCCGCCACGCCGGCGGTGTCGGAGGAAGCGCCGCCGCCTCCCAGGGAGGAAGACAGGGTGGAGGTGGACGTTGGAGGGCTCGGGCTCCTTCTATTATCCAGAACCGACCGAGGCTCCAACCGCTCCGGCAGTCCCTTCCGGCGCTTATTGTTCCCACAACCGCCGCCGCTGCCCCAAAAGAGGCTCTTTTCCTCTTCCCCTTCTATTAAGACTTCCAAGCCCCCCTCCTCTTGGAGACTAAAGGGCATCCCCCTCATCTAATACCTCTCCCACCACATACAAAGCTCCTCTAGCCCCCAACTCACAACTCCTACCACCTTCTTCTCTCCTCTCTCTCTCTCCCCCCCCCCCCCCCCCCCCCCCCTCCCCTTTGAGTTGGTTTTTGAGAATAGTACTTTGGCTTTATATTTTGGGGATTTGTTTTGTTTGTATGTGTCCAAACTACAGGAAGGTAATAGTTATTTGTAGTGGGATTAATGCATTCCTACAATCTCACAGGGCACTTCTCCATCTCCTTCTTCTTCTCTCTCCTATATTTTCCTCATCTTCTCTTCCCCTCCTCTCCTCTTCTCTGGTTTCCTTTTGTCCTCTCCTTTCCCCTGGATGGGTTGATGGAGTCGAAGCAACAGAAGAGGTGCAGGCGTGGAAGCAGTACCCTCGTCTCTCTCTCTCTCTCTCTCTGGTTCTATGCCTATGGATGTATGGATGCGTGCAACATAAAAAAGTAGTAAAGTGCTTCCCTCCCCTCTTCCACTCTCTCTCTACAACGTTGTCACATTTTTTTATCTATTTTAAATAATTATTTAGTTTTTAGAATCAATAGTTAATCTTCTTTTCTTCCACGAGTGTATCCATCTTTCTCCAAAGCCTTCTTTTTTTTCTTCCCCCTTAGTTTTTAATTAATATATATTAAATTAAATTATTTAATTTTTATTGCACCTCCTTTCTTTTGTTTTCAAATTTTTAATCCATTTTTATGTTTTTCTTTACCTATCTCTCAAGTTTTAGTTAACGTTCAAAAACAAAAGAGAAAGATCCAGCCGTAAAATCCTCATCATATTTAGTTTCTTCCCATCCTGACTAAAATACCCCCATCTATCTCCCATCCCTCACGTGACGACATCCTACCTCCGGGGTCAGTTTCGACATTTAACACACAAACCGCTTTTACCCAGCTTTTGGAATTAAATGCGCCCGATATTTGGCCGATACGATAACTCCTCGTCATTTTCTACTAATTTTGATATCCGAATGACCAATTTACCCTGTACGACTTGCCCCTCCGTATCAGAGGTATCTTGGTCATTCTCCAATAAGGGGAGGTACGGGTCCAGCGATTTGACGGCCCTGATCTAAGGATACGGCGGGGACCGAGCTCTTGGGCCTCTAGCTGTTGACCGCCTTTCCAGGTCGTCGTGTAGCGCGCCGATCGAGGCCGTCCGTTCCCGGCGGGCCCAACCAATCTCAGGCTGCTAACGGCCAATGGGGTTCGAGATTGAGAGGGACAGTTCATCGGTCGGACGGAAGGCGCTCCGTCCTCGGGCTTATCCCCCTAACGAACGGCCCTGATCTCCCCGCAGGTACGCCGGGGAGCATGGTGTCCAGCCCCCTGTGGGCCCCACGTGCGACAGCGGACAGTCGTCGCTCCGCGGCCTGCTTTTTTTTTCCTCCGACCCATTTGACCTAACTGCCCCTACTCGAATATCCTATTTCCATCTTTTCTCTAAACGTGGTTAACCTTGTAATTAGACCCTACCACGATTTCCTGGCGCGAACTTTGATGTCACGAAATCTTGGCGTTAATACTGCATAATTAACCTGTACTAATGTGAAATTAATTCGAAACTAGTTTCGTTAATTATGAATTAAGTATTAAGTAGTTCGAAATGTTTAAATATAAGCCGCCAGAGTTGGCAGTTAACAACAGTTTATTAACTGTAGAGAGAGAAAGTAATAGTAATTGTTTAAATGTCGAGGTGGAGAAGAAACAAATCTAGCATACACTGAGTTGGATTGGACAAATGCATGCTACTATAAGTAAAAAAGAGCCCATAGGTTTAGACATATTCACCAAAATGCCATCAGCAATCTAAAGTAGATTAGCTCCTAATTAAATCCACTGTTTGATCCAGGACCGTTGGATTGGTGGGGCCATGGAGACCACAGCATCTGATGCAATTGATTAGTGGTAATCTTGGTGTTAGATTAGATACAGTGTCCTTAGGTTAAGGTTTGATGGGGCCCGCAGGGGCAATTATGAGAGGGGACACCGGGGACTTTTGAGTGATGGGTCTTGTCAATGGTGTGGGGTTTGTCTCTGGGGGCTCAACCCTGAGGGCTTTTTGAACCGGATGGGTCTCATGTCTCTAATCCCAAGCCTTTGGCTTTTGAAATTGATGGCTCCTTTCGACTGTTAGCCTGGTTTCTCTGCCGCATCTAGAAGATAAGAAATCAAACCATGAAATTACTAATAATAACGCTGAGTAAGGTTAGAGCAAAACACTATATAAATTGAAAAGATTTAAATGTACTTAAAAAACGCTTAAGAATATGTAACCTTGAAAGAAAGTTTCAAGATACTTAAGGTGAATGCGATCGTGTTGTCTCTGTTAGACTTCGACTCTTTGTTTTCATTAGAGTTAGTTGTCTATATTAATTGTAAGGACTTGTGCGAGCATGTGTTTAGCCTCACATTACTTATATATGTTCAAGAAACTCAAATATTATCTTTCGACTAGTTTTTTGGGGTAAAATCCCGAAGTGTTATATTAACTCAGTGAAATTGAATTATGATTGCAACTAAAATCAAAGATGGATTTTTTGAGCAGATTCTTTTTTTTTCTTCTTTTTCTTTGGCTACGTAGATTTCATCACTGTCTGCACCTTGTTATTCTTTTGCTTGTTTTTTAAGCCTTGGATATAATTCTGTCCAAGTGATGAACTTCAGCACTTCTTTGTCATTATTTTTCTGCAATCATCTCCGTTTGGCTTCTCTTTTGCACACCAAATCATGGATAAGCTTGATGGAATTTAGTCTTTTGTTGCATCTCGTTGGCCCCCGTACATCTCGTGAATGGTTGTTGGAGGCCTATAACAATTTTATTAGCTTCCTAATCCATTAATTTTGTTTTGAAAGTTTGGAGTGGTTCTCTTTCTCTCTGCACACCACATACAGTGGCAGGGAGGAAGACAAAGGAGGTGGCACAAAACAAAGGAAAGAGAAGGGGCACGTTGGGCATGAACAAGCCAAACATGGGGGTGTTCCCTTGCCCATGCCAAAAGAGAGGATTGGGGGTTTTGTGTGTGGAAGGGAAAGGGGGACAAGCTCAGGGCCGGTGGAATTGTTTAGGGAAACCATGATTTGGATTTATCAGAAAGTTTGGCTTTGTTTATCCCAACCACCATGTGATGGCTAACCAGCCCTCCCTCTCCCATCTCATGAACTGGAAAGTGACCCACATCCCCCCCCCCCCCATCTCTCCAATGTAATCTTTCCGAATAGATGAAATTTTTAGTTTGACAGCTCCACCACGGACCAACAATCCCTCTCACCTCTGTAATGTAATCTGCTGGAATAGATGAAATTTTTAGTTGGATCAGATCCACCACGGACCAACAAGCACAAACACTTCCGTATTGCTCTCTTTTTCTCTTGGTTTCTTTTTTTGTTGGTCTTTGTGCATGTTGGTTCGTTGTTAGATTGGTCCACCATTGAACTGGTGGACCTAGTCCAACCAATAATTTCTCCTTGGAAAGAGACCTATTTTGTTTTTCTTCCTCAACTTTCTTTCGTATTGTCTAAACTTTGTTGGCTCGAAAGGGAGGATTGTTTCCTCTCGTCCAAGGACTTCCCTACAACCCCAAGCAACATAGATTCAAAAAGGATGGCAATCTTCTCTTGCCTATCTTTGTTTGTATCCAATTAATGGTTCCCCACACCAGAGATGGGGGGAGGGGGAAAAGAAACATAATAGGACTTGTGTCCTTCTCATGTAGGAAATGTCTTCCTAGTTTGCTTATTTGTGGAAGCAATTAATGATTCCTAGTGCGTAATCAAATTAAGACATGGTATGACCATACATACATACATATGTATATGTATATAGATAAGGTATATATACATATGCGAGGGAAGCAAATATATGTATAGTTCATCAGAAATTAAAACTGGGGGTGCATTCTGATACCGATTTTCAGCTCAAGATGCAAACGAAGTGCATAAACTGTAGTCTAATATATGTGCATTTTTTGTTACTATCTAATTACAAATGGATGGAAGTGGATCAGCTACATGTACATCCAAGAAGGCTAGGTTGTAATCCTAGGAAGAATGACGACCGATCAAGACAACATCTACCAAATAAAAGTTTAAAGACTAATCGATCATATCAATCGCCCTCCCAATACAACATAGGTTAGACCTAGTCGAGCCTAACTAAAGACACGTATCGAGCCTTTAATTACCGGCCTGCCAAGTATATAATTTTTACAGACCTTATGCATTGTTTGAAAAATTATATACTTGAACAAGAAGTGAAGGTAAGAGTGATGCAGGATTAAAGATGATATCCCAAATCCGTTCGAAAAGGGAGATATTAGCCATGATAGTTTCTAAATAATTGTGAAGGATGATTCATGAAGCCTACTCAAGTAGATGAGATAAAGCATGTCGGTTATGATCTTAATCCATTATGCAGTGGTGCTTGTGATAGAACTTTGCTGCCCTCCTATCATGATCATACTTCTCAATGTCGACCCACCTATCAATTACGATAGGGACACCGGCATTGAACCCCTCCACCCCCAAGCTTTCACTCGAGTTCATAATTAACAATGACCTGCAATAGATCACTGAGTCATAAAATATTGCCAGAACTATTAGCCAAATCGACGCATAATTAAACTGACATGAAAATATAATATGTTAATGACCGCCGACATCTTAATAGGAAGATGTATAGATAGCAAACTTTCAACGAATTCATCATTTACAACTACTCCAAACAGAATAATCAAACTTAAAATAGTTTTACAGCAAATGTGAAGTAGATATCAGAATGCTTGCCTGGGGACAGTTTTTCTTGAAAAAACAACAACATACTTTAATTGTCACCTTCTATATTCAATAGAAGAAACATGACACCTATGTGTATTGGAAATGCACATGTGATTTCTAAGCTAAACTTCTATTGTATACATGAAGCATTTTTAGTTAGAATATAATATCATTTGGCAAGCAACTTGGAGCTATAAGCTCACCATTTTTTTTCTCTTCTTTTCTTTGTTAGAGGGGAATTGAGATGTTGTCGGTGCTTTTAATTTTAGATCTCATATAAGTGGTTAAAGGGGTAGTAGTAGGTATAATTCTCGAATATCTAAGCTTAAGCTTGTTGATGCTTCCCTCACATTTTTTTTTTCAGATATTCTTCCTTTTCCGCAGAAGCTAAGGCCAACCACTCTTAATATTTGATTACCAAATATATAGTATTATGTTTTTGCCTGCTCAATATATTAAGTTTGTATGGAGTGACAAAGGAATGCGTTTTAATCTCCATGAGCTCATTACTAATTCCTTGTCATTAGATCTAATTATACTTGAAAACTGTCTAAATAAAATTACTTTGCGATGTATTCATGGCACAGGTACATCTCATTTTGTATTTGATTGTAGAGGTCTCTGTATGTCACCATATCAATCCTATGATACAAGCATTGGCACAGGCTAGGAGGCCTAGTATTAAGCAAGAAATTGAATTAATCATGGAAGTAAGAAAGCAGATATAAAATCTAAAGATAAAAACTATCTAGGGATAAATAGTAGCTTATCTTGCTGCTAAAGGCCCTCGCTGTCGCCGTAAATCCACCAAAGCTGCATTGAAATGACCACAAGCCATCGGAATCCACTAGGAAACCGCCATTGTTCCTCAGAATCCACCAGAGTTTGTGTAAAATCCACCATAAAACGAAAATTTCGAGAGCAACCATGTTCTAATATGTAGTCAAGAGACAATAACTTTCATCAATGTATGAAAACTAAGAACATGTAGGGTATTTATAGGCTCTAGAACCTCTTACATTATTAAGGACGATTGGGTGCCATAGAGTTCAATTAGAACTTGAATAACTTGCAAACTAAGTATCTGGTACAAATTCTCTACCTTAGAAGCCTTCTAGATGCCAAATATAATCTAACATCTGATTTTGGTCTGACGGCATATTAACTATCGTTGAAAACCTTCTAGTTTAATTAGGACTTGAATTGTGATGGTTTTGGGGCTTTGGATTCCTATTATGACGACGACGACGATACCTTGCCATCAAAAAATCTGGCCCTGGATTGTGCTGATATTGCTTCAGTGTTTTATTAATATTTTTCTCATCCAAGCTCCAGCTAAAGTGATATAAGTGGTGCTGAAAAACTTATTCAATAATATCAGACATAATGAAAGTTTTGATCAAGGTGAAATTATCATTTGGAATAATTAATACATACTTTAATGAAGGAAACTACCATGTCACCATATGTAGTATGAGCACTCACTCTTCCCCTAATAAAGTAACTCCTAAAGGATTGGTGAGATACTATGCGTAAGCTAACACATGCATTGGAGAAAAGTGTAGTGAAACATAGAGATAGAAGAATCATTGTTTTCTATCGCAGTTGCAGTGTTAGTTCCCCTGTTACAATGCTTATTGTTTACTCCATGCTTACTATATGACAAGGCAGACCTCAACATTTGAAATTGAAGAATTTCTTAGAGTTCTTTTAACCATTGGAGAGTACTTTCAAGTTCTAATATCATATTGTATACAATCATTTAAGGTGACTTCTCTGCTAGACTGCTCTGATGAAGGTCTTAGCAAATTGGGCATGAACTTCCTCTTGACCTTCCATGGATTCTAAACTCTTCTGATGCAACATCAAAAACTCTAATCTTGCTCTACTCTTCTTTGTCGATCTTGAGTTCGAGCATTCTGCTAGAAGAGCTTGCTTAGGTATAATTATTACACATGCACAAATTACTGCCTGTTAAGTGTTGTTAAAAATTTGCTGACTTGCTCCAGGTTTCGAGCACTGTAGTTAAACAAATCTGGTTCTAAGCGTAATGAGATATATCTACATTTGGTGCTGCATTATGATAAGATATCCTTGTCCTCCCTAGTATTTTTTTTTTTCTAGATAGTTATGGAAAAGTGCTTCATAGAGCAAGTCCAATTTGCTGAGAACAAAATATTTGTGTTTGGAAAAAAACTACCATTGGTAGTCCATATGCATTTCCAATATTCATGGAGCCCTCAAATGGAACAGCAGTTTAACTCAAGACAGTAACATATTAGAAAGAGATTCATGTCTGTGGATTTGACAGAACCTATTTTAGTCTATCTATATGATAATAATGACCATAATGCTGCGGTGGTTTCGATTCACCACCAGAAATTTAAATTAGTAGACCTTTCACTTATCAATAAAGACACGAATAAACAACTCCATTCCAAAGGAAAACATGAAAAACTGATAGCCTATGATGCATGTTAAATTACGAACTTCCCGACGCCTGTTTCGCAAGAAAACTACATTATTCCATATACCTTACAAATCAGCAATATTCATATCTAAAAACACATACAAGCATAGACACTATACTTGCATGCGTTTATATGGTTATCACTAATCTCATATGAAGAGCTAAAAGTGAGAATTATGCATAATATCTCGGGATGTTTGATGTCACAGTCCCCCGGAAAACACCCTTTACAAATGCCTTGAGCCCTAATACAAGTCTTAGCAAACATAACTAAAGAACTAATGAGACACACTGAAACATAAATCTTGGCGCTGGCAACCTAAGTGTCGCAGATCAGATCATGATTGGAGAAAACTTCATCATGAGCAAATTGGACACAGTCAACCAGAATTGCTGATCTTGTTCTGAGTTTAACCAAAACAAACTCAGTTCACTCAGAATGGGCAAATTACAGCTTGAAAACATAACCAAAAGCAAGTAAACATGCAAACCAGATAAATATGCTCCGACCATTTTTATTAGATTGTGCTACCTGCTTGCCAGATCAGTTTCTGCATCTCAACAAACTAGTAGGGATATTCTGCTCATAATAGTTGTTGTATTCTTTTAAGAGATATCTCAATATGCTCTCTTTATACTGAATCATATTTTATGATTCTAAGGTGATTCAACAAGCGAAGAATTTTTAAGTTAAGTATGGTTAGGGTTCTGTTTCCTTCATGTCTTCATAGTCTGAACTTGGCTTCCTTCTTTTTTATCTAGAAATTGAAAAACTTATTTATTTCATTCATTTGAAGTGTTTCCCTTTACTTAATCCTTTTATTTTCTAGATCTCTTCATCATCTGACAAGAAAAAACGACATGCTTTAGTTAATGGCAGTTGACTCTCCTATTCCGTGCATGTGTGTTCACTGTCTTAGTCAATTTATGTAGAAATCTTGAAAGATAAACAATGTACACTTTACTCAACTGAACTCCCCCCTATCTATCTTGAAAGAAAAGTTCTTCAGTCATCGGTATTCGAAAACAGATCATTTAACACCTACAAACATGATCATTTACTTAAGGAACTTTCTACAAAAAAATAATAAAAAAAACCTTAAGGAACCTATCCCTCTGTTGATAATCTTATTAATCATGGATGTGATTGTTTACATGCCTGACACTTGCAATACATGTACTTGGTTCCACCTGACTTGACTGTTGGGCAATTTGTCTATGTTGTTTGCAAGAGCCCCAAGTTAAGTGCAGAGAAGGCTACCTTCATATTCTTAGACAATGTGTTTCCATCTCCAGGTGATTCTGCATACATAGTAGCAACATGAAAATTATATCAGTTCAATGTTCACACTAAGAAGCAAACCTGGTGTTTGTTTTGAATGTTCTAGGATCCATAATGTCGGCGATTTTTGATGAGAACTTGAGAAGAAAGATGAAGATGGGTTTCTCTATGTCACATACAGTGGAGAGAACACATTTGGGCTTGAGATAGCGCCCTAGACAAGAATTATTAAAATAAAAAAAGGAAATGGTGCTCTAAACTTCATTCTAGCTGAATGAGCCTTTGATTTGTTCCCATGATCTCAGTTGTTTTTTCTTTATCCACTCACAGTATTTAATGCCCACAAAAGACTGACTCACCAGTTATAAATTGCATGGTGCATAGTATAGATTGGCTTTCACAGGATTGAAACTGTACAAGTCATCCGATTGATGATTTATATAATCTACTCCAATTTAAATTTTTATTTGTGTTTTCTTTTCTTTTCTTTTCTTTTGCCTTAAAAAAATTATCCTGTGCTCCTTGAAAGTTCTATGGGGAGGGCATAATTGATGCAACCTTGCATTACATCATATTTCTTTTCTCTCTTTCCCATGGACAAATGCTGATTGAAATTGATGGTTTAAATTTTACTAAAAACAAAGCATGCATTGTGTGTTTTTGGTCTTAAAAATAAGTTTGACAAAGTTTAAAAGGTCTCGATCGAGTGGCCTCCTCTTCTTGCATTCAACTTCTAAATCAATGAATTCGAAATGGTGCTGTTTGTTTGCTTGCTTTCCAGAGAAGCATAAGCTCCAATTATAAAACTCTTGAGAAGAGGATTTAGCCTCTCTCATCAGCAGCTGAGGCATTATTCTCATCCTTGGAACCCACTGAGAACCTGGCAAGTTTGCCAAAACACAAATGTTCCAGGTCTGGTTCTAAGTTTGTGCCAAGTCAGCTGTGCATAACACATGCTTTGAACTGTTGCTATCACTCACAAGGGCCATGGCCACTTAAAAGAATGACATTGTCGAAGCTAAGCTACAAACATCCAGATATGAAGCAAAGTCTAGAAGAACTTTCATAGCTCTTCAATTTATTCAGAAATCAGAATGAAGACACCTAATCAGTTTTATAGTTTCAAGTTCTCCCGAAGCTGCCATATTATTCTCATTTATTCCTAAATGTCACAACCTTAGAATCTGCAGTCTAGAGACCATCTTGGTGATCTCCTGAGTCAAAAGGTAAAACCATATATCTATACACTCGAGCGGGATATCTTCCTTTTTCTAGTTTTCCACTTCCTCTGATCTCGGCCATCTTGGCTTAAGGTCAAGCCTGATATCCGTAAATTCTCTATGCACATACCTTTTTCTAATAAAACTCTAAGAACCATGCCGACGTGTGTTTAGTTTCAAATCAGTTATTCATCAAAAAGATTTTGGATACTTATATAAGACTAAGAAATACAAAAGATACCTTCGACTAGTCATTTTGGATGAGGACTTGAGTTGTGACAAATTGTATCAGAGTAAATTCGATCCATAACTTATGTGGACTAGAAGACATTGTAGTACGAATTTATAGGGCTGACCACGGACCGATTGTGGTGCTTGTAATTAGATTTGAATAAATTTGAACCGTTAGCTTGACGAGGACGTCAGAGCTTAAACGAAGAGAGTATGTGAGAACCTATATGAGCGTATGTTTAGTTCCATATCGATTATTCGCTGGGTATATTTCAAGTACTTATACAGAGTTAAAGATCCCAAATAATACCTTCAAGCTTATTTTTTTGGATAAAGTCCTGAATTGTCACGGATAGGTAACCTTCCCTTTTATCAAAAAAAAGTCAGCAGTACAATTGTAAGGTTATCCAATCTCAGCTATTTTTGTACTTCTTAACCCTCTTGTAAATGTTCTATAGTTCTGCAAACTCTTGGGTCCAACCTAACGTTCATTATTTTATTTCACTTTCCCCAGTCAAGCATGAGAGCAACCTGCAAATAAACTATTGTTTTGGTTGATAACATTATATAACGAGAAGCGAAAATTTTAGGTACGAACGCAGCAAGGAATGTCTATTTAGGTTGGCATTTTAACGCAGCAAGGAATGTATATTGCTCGCCACCTGCCACAGTGTCCAAGACAAGGCTAAGCTTCAGACAGCTCATGAACAATTCCAAATTGGGTACCAGATTTGTCCTAAAAAAAATGTCACCAAATCACGATCATAGCAGCCTCTTACTTGCGGTTCCCAATTCTTTTAAGATTCCATAATCTCAAAATTTTCAGTCTCTTAAACTAGTTTCAAGTTTATTAGCTCTTATGACTCTTCTCTTCTTTTCCAATGCAATCATAAGTGCCCAAAATATCATGGAATCTTGCACATCCTTTGAAACTCCTACCTAATTTGATATGATATACATATATAGATTTTCTAATGAATGGGTCTCACAGATTTCAACATAGATTGTTTGAAAATTAGTGAAGTACATGAGTTTTTAGCAACTGATGTATGATTTGCTATTGTTGTAAGGACCGGACGAGAGCATCTGTTTAGTCCCACATTAATTATTTGCTAAGTAGATCTTATTTATATAGAATCAAAAAATTTAAATAATATTTTTATATGTCTACAGTTAGTTACTGTATAAGCTCAGAGCTACATGTATCACAGCAGTCACGCTCTCAGGGTCAATTTATGGAGTCCTCTCTGGTTTACTTTTACACGGGGTCCCATTTCTGAGTCTACAGTGTCTGGACTCTACAGCGAAGCTAAAGCTCCCGAGGGGCAACGCCGGCCCGGCAACGTACCGCGCGACGCGGACCGGTCAACGCGCTTGGGGAGCAGCGGTTTTACCAAGACCGCGGACCGAGTCAAATCCCGAGAAGGCCTCGAAATACCCGCTCGGTGTAAATCCAGGCGTTTCGGCGTCGTGGTGGGACCACGAGACACCTGCTCCGGTCTTTGCTGGACCAACCTCTCAGAGATTCCCACGTGGCAAAGCGGTCCCGTTGATGGTGCTCTCCCATCTCGCGGCACAGCTCGTGTGTCCCGGCCTCAAGACGGCGGAGACGGGGAGCCGGTCACCGTCCACGGGGCCATGGATGCTGATGTCCCCCTCCTGGATGGGCCCCACGTGGCAATCCTGTCGTCTCCGCGTTCTCTCGTGGGTCCACGAACTACGTGCGGTGTTTTTTAAGACGTACATTCAATGTTGGCAGGCTTGAATATTGCACCCTTGACTCGAAAATTAATCACAAAATATGAAATATAAATAAGTCAAAAATCAGTCAATAAGGCATATAGAGGTTCTAGATCATGATTTTTTGTTGCCTTTTACTTATAAATTTGTGGTTTTTAATATCTAATTGTTTTTGTTGAAATGAGATTTTCAAAATAAAAAAAGGGTAAGGCAATGAGAAAAGAATAATGATTTAAAAAAATAACTTAAAGAATTCTCAAATTCATAGTTTTAAACTTTTAATAAATTACCTACAACTTCATATTCTATAGTTTACACAAAATAAGTTCAAGAGAAAGTTTACCAAAAAAAATCATCTATGAAACTTAAGTACAAAGAAATTATAATAATAGTTACATGATGTGCTACCATATGGTACTGGAATACAACATTTTTAGTTCAATTAATGTTCTTCAATCCACAGCCTCTCTCGTTACATATTTGATTTCAACTTTAAATTTGTTGCATTTATATTGTGTGCAAAACAAAGTCAGGATGATTTATCATATTTAAATATTTGCTATGATTCGATTATGAAATTATAAAAATAGTAATTATTTATATAATGAGAAATGATAATCATAGTCTTAGCTTTCATTAATTTTATATTTGGTCAAAAGTAGCCATGGTCATCAACTAGGTAGAATAACCCTCTTCCTAAAGGAGGTCTTGGGTTCAAGTTTTTGATAGTACATCTTTAGATGTTTGAATACAGGTAACATCTTTTTTGGTGAGTTTTCTCTCCTACTCCTCTCTCTCTATCTCTCTCTCTCTCTCTCTCTCTCTCTCTCAAAAAGTAAAGAAAAGAAAAGAAAATGCATGATCTCTCTAGTTTTTGACTTAATTTCTCAGTTCTCTTCCAGAATACAACATATTGTCGAATGGTTACCACATAATTGATTGTAATCACAAACTTCAATCTTTTTTAGACTCTTTTCTTTTGTAAAAAAGTGAGAAATTGACCATTATGTTTCATTTCACTAGGGAATTAAATCAACAAACAGTCAAAAAATAACCATATAGTGCTCCTCTGGACTTCAAAAAACTAACGATTTTTACAGCATATATACCATAATAAATTCTCATGCCCAGTATAATCTGTACTTTGCTTTACATGGAATCGCCTAATATATATGGATTTTTTTACAATTAGAATATGAGACTTGATCCCTTTTTATAGGCTTAGGTAACTTGATATCTATAAGAGATCAAGAAGAGGATTTCCCCTTTGTTATAATTTTGATGTCTGGTTTAAAAGTTACCATTTGAAATTTAATTTCATACCACAAAGCACTTGCTTGAATGATATCACACCTTACTGAAGTAGTAAGAGGACCAGGGTTCATTTCTAGTTGAAGTCAGACACCAAGAGTAGGATGAGTATAGGATGGAAAAGGTATAAGGATGAGCCCCTTCAATCTTGAAAAAGAGAAAAAAATTATAACACAATGGTGATTAGTTGAGTAATATAATTGAATCTTGCTATTTTACTTATGTGCATAAATTTCCCAAGTAATGCAAGCAAGTTTAATTTCCACATCCAAGCAAGAATATTATAAAGATACCTGCTTGCATTCTAATTTACATAGAATAACCAAGTCAGGTTAATTTATGCAAGTAATTTTACTTTGATCTCTAAGTGGGTTTTATCATATATGCCAAGTAGCTTTACAACCTTAGCCACCTGATGTTGTTTTGTTGCTTAATCCAAATAACCAATTAAGTTCGTCATCTCATACCTGAATGTCCACGGGTTGGGCAGGGTTAGCTTGCTACGAAAAAATTATGAGCTTTTTGATCTTTTCTTTGGTATTGAGCTTGGATTTAGGTTTAGCTTGAGCCCTAAAACCTTCAATATGTCATAATGTTGGATATTTTCAAAATTAAAAAAAGTAGAATTTTATTTTAAATCAAAATAGCCAACCATTGTGGTGGTTAGTTGGCTAGCATATTTTCAAAATGGCGAGATGTGCTACTCTATAAATAGCTAATTAACCCTACGAACCAGAATAACACAACTATAATTACATCAGTCTCATTCTTAGATACTAGTGAATGCTCATTGATTTGACTCATTACCATAAAATATAATCAAATATTGGACTTCATTATATCCTAAAGATTTATCGAACATTCTCTTTGCATACTCGATTGGTGAGAGCGAATAAAGCCTTTATACCTTAAGCCATTCTTATTTGAAGATTTCCATCGTTCTCATTTGAAGATTTTCATTTTCTCCTCCCCTTTTGCTCAATATAAACTCTGAGATTTTTCCGGCTTCTCTCTCTCCTTTGCTCCCCAGAAGTGGTACCCGCCCCATTGTGAACTTTTGGAAAGGGCAGACAAAAGGAGTCAACCTCTTCTTTCCTCTCCCACACATCCTCATGTTCTCCCGTTGAGAGTACAACACCTCTTCGATCACCTCGTGAATCCCTGCATTTAATGCCTTTCTTTCTCTACAAAAACTTTTGCCCTACTATGAACTCAACCAAAACTCAGCCAAAAAGTGTCCTACAAAGAAAGCCACCATGTCCTTCCCCCATCTCCTCATCCTCCTACTCTATCTTTCTGTTCAACCATGCAATGGCCGCCATCTCCTCTTCATGGATTCAAGCAACTTACCTCATCACCTTCGCAAGGTTGGTGCAAGGACCCAAACGTAGTGTAAACGTACAGGTCCTCACTGCTGTTATTTTATGCTCTACTAGTCTAATGTTTCTGCTTTAATTATTGTTATGATGAAGTTTGATCATGTGGAGCCAAGTAAGCACTCATTGGAGAGACCCCAATCTTTCAGCCTGGATCCGGTGAACCAAGGTGTCATCCATGAGATTCAGGGTGATGTTGCTCCTGAATGGCTGAAGGGTCCGAAAACTCCTTCAACAGACTTCAACAGCAGAAGAGAAATGGAACCCGGTGTCACTCAAATCCAATCTCATGACACGGATCCATTATTGCATGTGCCACACGAGAAGCATGAAGAACATCTCGAGTTTAACATCGACTATGACCAACCAAAAGCACATCCCCCATCTCACAACTGAAGCCAACCACAATTCCGCCCTCACGGCCAGTAGCCTTTGTCTTCTTCTTTTCTCTGGTTCCTCTATAACCATGTAAAAAAATGAGTGAAGTAGTGGTTTACTCCTACATCTACATGCATAAACATTTATATATGGCTAGCATGTATAAATATATTATAGTGTTGTATCTTGTCTGCAATATATGTGTTGTTTGGTGTTTGTTCTCATACAGTTGTGCATGAAATTGTCCTTTGAATTCATTTGTGTCAATGCTCCATTCTAGTCTTCTCCCCACCACTTTTTGACACACGAAACCTCAGCAAAGAAGGCAACAAAAAGCAAAAACGTTGATGCATAATTCTTTTTTTTGTTAGTTGTCATCGGGTGAGTTGGAGTTGAGGTTCTAAAGCCAATCTTGGATAAAAGATGGATTGGGTAATCTCTTTTCCTTTCGAGAAGGGTATTTGTCGAGGTACGTGGGGAGGCGCAGGGTTCGTCATTAGGGTCTCGAACGCTAGGGTGGTGGCAGCTGGTGGCTGTCAACTATTCGATATCTCAGTTCCTGGTGCAGAGTCGAGGACTGCTTGGGCTGGCCTTCGTCATGCCCGACTAGGGCCGCGAGTTCGCTTAATCATCTTGGAGGATGATTCGGCTACGGTTATCAGCTGGATCCAAGGGGATCCGAGGAGTGTTGGCGATGACCACCCTCTGCTACGAGACATTTTGGCTATGATGAGGGACGGTGGGTCTTCCAGATCAAGCACGTATTTCGTAAAGTTAATGGGGCCGCGAACTGGGTGGCTGCCTATATATGTGGCCAACCATACGGATAATACCTTGTGGGCTGGGGATAGGAAACTATCTTGGGTGCTTCGAGATATTTTATTTTCTGATTGTATTGGATCTATTCACGTCCTTTGCGTACGGAATTGCGCGCGAGGGGGGGGGGGGGGGGGGGGGGGTGTTTGTCCAGAATTAATGCCTAGGAAATTGCAGTGAGACCATAACTCATGGCCTATATTTTGCAGCATGTCCTCGCTGAGGGTGGCAAAAGCAAATGCTTGTTGCAAGCTCTCACGTATTCATACCTTCGAGTCCCCATGTATAACATGCAGCGTACACAAAGTAGAGTAGCTAGTGTTGGATGGCGGATTGCTAGACCTAGGTGTTAATGCAAGAGAACAAATACACTTATCTTTTTGCTATTGAATTACTAGTAAACATAATGGTGAGCATAGATTCAGGAGAAATAGAAGTCTATATAAGCTGCCAACTGCAGTCAGTTCACCAAATTACTGATTGCAGAGGGTATATAGTCTTGAATGGGTGAGATTCCTTTGTTTTATCTTATTGTTGAATCCCTTTACTAGAAGGAAAGGAAGAGGGCAATAAGTATGACGTGGATATGGTATAGTTGTAGAGGAATGGTAGTTGCTTGCTCATTTATGTAGTCCTATGTAAGATTTCATTGTTTTCTATGAACATATATCTAATTCTCCAGGATTTTTCAGAAATGCGGCTAAATTAATGTCGCAGATGCTAGAATTCTTTGTAGTATCTATGAGATGGGTTTGGGGTTTCAAGTTGTAGGAATTTTTCATTTCCGATAATGTATAGATCCCAATCATAAGCTTCAGTGGGTACAGTAGTAGACATTTCACTGCAAGAAAAACAAGCTTTGGCGATACTTTTTAAGGCTTTTACCGACGCTTATAAGCGTCGGTCCGTTTCCTTCTGACGCTTTTAAAAGCGTCACCAAAGTGTTGGCTATGTCAGAGTGGAAAAAAGAATTACCGACGCTTTCTAAAAGCGTCGCTAAAACGTTTTTTAGCGACGCTTAAAAGCGTTGCTAAAAACCCCGTTAGCGATGCTTTAAAGCGTCGGCTTTTAACTAGTTAGCGACGCTTTAAAGCGTCGTTATAAATATATTTTTTTTAAAATATTTAAAAAATTATTTTGAATGAAAGCTACATTTTTTTTCTTTTTTTTTTGGCTGATAGAGGCCCATGTAGCATTGAGAGTGTCAAAAAGAGCACAACACTACTATCAACAAAAAGGCTTAAAGATGATGAAGGCACCATTTGAAATATGGTAAAAAAAACAAAAATCTACTTTCATTTATTTTTAGATAATACATGGTTTCGTTATTGATCCAGCAAAAAATAAACTACATCCTAGATATTTGTAAGGGTATCATTTTGGACATTTCCTCCCTTAATACAATCTGGAAGCGAACCGAGATGCCATGCTGCAATAATAGATGGCTTCGGTAGTCTTCGGCAGCTAAGATACCTGATGTATAAGCTCTATGAATAGATCCAGAATGATTAACACTTACTGCTTCCCCAGCAAAATATAAATTATCCACAGGAATGCGAAATCTCTCATACAAATCAGCTGGCTTCCCAACCAGATCACAAGAATAGGACCCAAGGGAATCTGGATGTGAAACCACATACTGAACCTGAAAAAAAAAATTACAGCTAAAAAAATTAGTCCGAAGCTAAAATCACCATTGGAGTACAGCACAAACATAAATGAATACAGGTGATAGAATCTTACCGACTCTGTGGCATCTGGTAGCATTTTCTTAAGTTGTAGCATCACAAAGTTAACAGCTTCTTCATCAGATAGTTTCTCAATGTAATGAGCAAACCTTCCAGCAGCCATGTACACAAGAATAGGATGTCCTGTTGCTTTGTGGAGATTGAGAAAATAGCCACAGGCATAAGATGTTGGAGCAACCATTCCTAAAACTTCTACATTAAGCCAAAAGGCAGTACTAAAGGGAAGAGCTATCTTGTTCTCATTACCAGTATAGCCACCCA
>JAOXJJ010000438.1:6264082-6277473 GCA_025769935.1 Phoenix roebelenii
ATAAAGATTTACAGTTCGAGAAGAGAGAAGAAAAATTAAATGAAAAACTACCCATATTTCTCAACATACTTTCTTGAAGGCCAACTCCTCGATCAACTGGGCCTTGGTGCGCCGGATCTCGGCATTCATCACCTCCGCTGCCGCCCTATTTTTCTCTCCGGCCGCCATCTCCGAGTTCTATACAATAGGGACAAGAAAAAAATGCGCCACTAAGGAAACATCAGGGAAAAGAAACCTTAGAAGGGAGAAAGAGGAGGAGGACCTGGAGGGTGTTGTCGATGTCGGACTCGACGGCGGCGAAGAGGCGGGCGAAGACATCATCGCCCGAGACGTTCTCTGCGCGATGCTTCTCGACGCCACAAAGAAAAGTGGGGAAAAGGGGAGGGGAGCTGAGGTTGAGCCAAGGATGAGGCCGCCGCATACGGTGATGGAGAGGGAGGAGGAGTAGTAGAGGCAAAGGTCGGAAATGCGGAGGGAAGAGGGGGATTTGAGGAAGAGAAGGACTTGGTCGGGGAAGGAGATAGCTTCTTGAATTTGGAGGGGTTAGGGATCACCTTTTGAAAGCGCGCGACGGAGAGAGAGGAGAAGGGGTTTAGGGATTGGTACGAAATAGGGTCCGACGACGCTTTCTAGCGTCGTCTTAGGCTGGTGACTATTCCAACACTTATTAGCGTCGTCTATTGCCGACGCTTTTTACAAGCGTCGATAATTTTTGATGCTAGACCGAAAATTACCGACGCTTGTAAAATGCGTTGGCACAAAAGCGTCAGTAAAACCGACTTTTCCTGTAGTATTCAATATGGTGCAGCTGCGATCAGGAACAGAAAATTTCTAATTGTGTGAAGTCTTAGAGTCCAAAAAATGATACTGAGCTCTTCTGATAACAAATCTAGACCCATCATCACTTGTTATAGAATTCTTTCTAGGCTTGAAAGGCTGGCCCAAGTAGTAGTGTGGTCTGTGGACAGGATCAATAATCCACGACCATCCTATTGCTAATATATTCCTTGTACAACATATATTAAGCAAACTAAGTTATCAAATAATATTTTTATGCACATTTAATTATTCAAATACTACTAAAATACTCTATTTTTCGGGGTACAAGATTGTTTTTTTTTTTTTGGCTAAGATGCTACAATAATAGGTATTTTTTTTGTGTGTGTCCCCAAAATATTTCTAGATTCCATTGAGTTATTAAATAAGCCATAGTGGATTAGGTATCGGTATATTCGGCTAACAAAGAATATTAACATGTTCAACTGGTAATAAAATTTAAAAGGATATATTTTAGATTATAAATTGAGTTGCTTCCCCCCAGCCCCCCCTAAAAAAAAAGAAGGAAAAAATCTAGAAAGTGCATATTAAAAGTATGTATATTATTAATGAAAAAAACAAAAGGAAGAAAAAAAGAGGAATGCTACTGGAGCTAGCAGGACTCATAATAATACACTTTCTGTAGGCAGTTAATACATATAGGCATTGATAATGAGCACCCTATTTATTGGCGGACCTAACAACAACTTAGACATGGTAGAATTATATCTTTGGTGTGAATAAAGGATTCGTCTTTCTTCACATGAATCCATCATTGGATCACATACTTTATAGATATCAGAATGCTGCACAGATCTCAAAACGATCAATGGATGATCTAAAGGTGGATTCGTACGAAGAAAGATGAATCTTTCTTTTACACAAGAGATGCAATCCAGATCGAACTCGAATACTTCTTTTGATGCTAAGTTGCGACCTTGTCCAAGTTGGCAAAATACAACGCTAGGCTACCCGATGTTACCATATGTTTAACCAACAATAGTTTTGCACAGTCTCCATCCATGTTGCCCCGAGTCATAACTATCTCAACTATTTTCCAATGCACTCTCATAGAGAGAGAATGAGAAGTATTTCCAATTGTGTGAGTTACATTGTATGGATGAGCTGATCCAAATTAAGTTTTATTGTCCTTGCCATTGTCCACAATCATCCTTTAGAGTCTTATGTCTTGATTGGATCCAACATTAAGGTTTTCCTAAATGGTTTCAGATGGTTCTTCTGATGCTGTTGGCTGCCATCAGGTGGAGGTGTTGGCACAAAAAAAAAAAGCGAAATGCAAGACTCTTCCTTCATAAAACCACATCTCTGTCCTTCTTTCTAATAGCTAGTCAGTCTACAATCCCAAACTTTTGGTTCGGAGGGTTCCGGAATTGCTGACAATTGGTTAATCTTCTCCTTTTTTTTCTTTTCTTTTTTTTTGCTGGGGGGTCCGAGAGGAGGTGAAACCCTAGACGGGATGGCCATTCTTACTCATACCCTCTCGGCCCCGTGGGTTGCCTCACGTGTAAGTACGTTATCCCAGCGTCACTTTAGTACCGATGGATCAGATAGCGATCCTACGTGATTAATCTTTCCTTCAAACTGCGGTCTGCTCCGCCGAGCTGAGCGTTCACTCCTTCCTCCCTTATCATAAAAAATAAAAAAAATTATTGTTTACAAGTATTGATGGTGACCCACCATGACATTCCATTAAGCCAATGAAAAAGAGGGTGTAATGAGAGTGTTTTTTATCAATTAATGACTGGTACAAATTAAAAAAAAGTGTGATAGCTTAAAAGACGTGATCTAGCTAATTGGCATCATACTCTCAAATGAGTCAGGTGTATCTCACATATTAAGTTATTAATTTATGTTAAAGTTTTCAGGTATCCCCTTTCAAGATTATATTAGTTGCTCTTAGCACAGATATGACATGGGTTAAACTTTCTTTTACTACTCTTAGCTCAGCCATGGATGCTACAAGGCTCATTTGATTCGCGGAAAAAGAAGAAAGAAAAATAAAATTAACGCAAGAACGAAAAGGCGCCTCATATTTGATTGAAGTTTTTAAAGAAGAAAGATTAAAAATAGCTTTCTGATGGAAATAAAATTTTTATATTTTAAGAAAAAGAAAAATTCATGTAGAATATAAAAAAATCTAATTTCTACCGGTCGGAAATAAATTAATTTCTTTTCAAAAATATCCTTAAATTTTTAGATAGAATAAGGTGAAGTTTTTTCATATATTCAAAGGACAACGAGTATTAGACACATTTTTTTCAAAAAATTAGATGCTCAACTAAATATAAATTATTATAGAATATACTATTTTTTTTAATGATCAACTAAATATATAAAAATTATTTTTTATTATATATATAGCATCAGCTTGTCAGAAGAAAAAAAAAAAATTATAGACGACATCCATCTGCAATTACAAAGGATGAGCAGAATTTTAGATTAAAAACCTAAACCATTCTCTTTAACATTACTATTAAAAATAATTTTTAAAAAACTGGGAAGTGGGTGCCTCTCAAAATTAATCATGCTCTTCAAATACCATCTAGAGAGTCGGACTCCTTTTTCCCGTCAAGAAAGTGGTGCTCTTCTTCCTCCTCAAGAAACGTGGACTTTCCCTCCGCGGCCCATGGATTTGGCACCGCCCGTTAAACTTGGACCGCCAAACTTGACGTGCCTTTTTTTTTTTTGCTAAAGAAAAGGGAAAGAGGGGGGACAAGCCCACCCCCGCGTAGCAGCCTCCATTGGGCCCCTACTCCATCGGAAGAATATTCCATGTGGGTAGAAATGACCGTATGTTGGGCACCCCGGTCAGTTTTACTCATATCCTCCCCATCCGTGGGCCGGCTTGGTTATCCGATCCAATTCTCCGTATGAGTACGTCACACCTGGCACTACCCAGGCTACTAGCCGACCAGTAGCACTTCCAGATCCTGTGTCCAGGCTAAGGGCATCCGGTCTCCAAATTTAATCGACGCTCATATATTTCGAATCTAGAACCACTTGATTGGAAGCAAACGCCCCGTTCCAACTGTGCTACCATCATGATGGCACTCAACGTGCTCTTGGTGCTCTTGGTCCCTTTGGCGTCAGCAAACCGAACTGGATTCGGTGTGCAGGATAGAGCCAATCCTAAGGCGCCACGTAAAGAGACGCGCTATTGGCGCGGCGGATTTTACGTGGTTTGGCCGTTTCTCCTTCAGTGTGGATGCGAGACTCCCACAGCTTCTGGATAGTTAGACTAGTGGGAGAAAAAGTGTTGACTTGACTTCTAACATTTTAAAAAATTAATTTATATATAAACAAAATATACAACTATAATAGAATTCGATGATAATATATTCATACTTGTATTTATATTAATTAATATATAGGATATAAATATTAATCACATACAAAAATTTATTTCTATATTTATTTTAAATAAATATAAATACAAATTAAATATTAAAAATATAAATATAAATATGAATATAAATTAAATAATTAAAATTTATGACTACAGAATCTAAAATATTACTAAGTGAATGATGAATTAAGTTAATAGTATATTAATATGATCATTCATTTTTGTTAAAAATCAATGAGTGCTATATAAAATTAAATAAAAATATAAATAAAATCAGATATTCATATACGGATTGGATGGTTGTTAATATTTATTAGATATATAAATATTAGTCCGATGCTCAAATATAAAATTAGATCCGGACAAAAAAGCCTAAAGGCATAGACATACTGCAACTATTTTTATTTTTAAATTTTTAAGTAATTTTGATTTTTTTTCCTATAATGTATATACATATTGAAATTTTTATTGGCTGAATATTTTTATAAAATTGAACCAAAAATCTTGCAAGAATTGAATCCGTTAGCCTACTTAAATCTCAGCCAAAAATTGAAATTTTAGTCTATAGAAAGAATAATAATAATAATAATAATAATATTTGGTTGAATAGATGGTCTAACCGCTAGATCTAGCAAGAAATTCTGCTGGATTATCTAAATAAATTATTAATCATTTCAGAAAACTATCTTTATCACGCCAAATATCGAGCATATTATATCACGAATATTAACTTCATTGTCACGTCCGTGGGTCCCGCAACTGTGCGTTTCTCCGAGCATCTCCATTGGTGCGGCCAAACTTCCCGAACAACAAAGTATTCTCCAGTCTCCACGCGACCATCATCTCCACCCAAGGAATTGGTCCCACAAGTGTTTTAGAGGGTGTGAGTAATGGTGTCGCAGAGATGGGTGCATCAAGTATTTGTTAAAAAGATCCCCAAATTCCCCTTTATTTAGGAGGGCAGAGGAGACAAGGAGAGGCAGCGACGACAGCCACTTTTTCTTCCTCTTCCTTCTTCCGGATTCCGTCATTCGTTTTTGATCGTCCGATCGAGATGAAGAAGGTGTCGTCCTTGTCGGAGCTGGGGCTCGGGGAGGACGTCTCGCGGGCCTTCTTCCGGCCGCTTCAGCAGGCGGCGCCGCCGTCGCCGACGAAGCGGAACACCAAGATCTCCGTCATCGGCGTCGGCAACGTCGGGATGGCCATCGCCCAGACGATCCTCACCCAGGACCTCGCCGACGAGCTCGCCCTCGTCGACGCCAAGCCCGACAAGCTCCGCGGCGAGATGCTCGACCTCCAGCACGCAGCCGCCTTCCTCCCCCGCACTAAGATTCGCGCTTCCACGGACTACGCCGTCACCTCCGCCTCCGACCTCTGCATCATCACCGCCGGCGCGCGCCAGATCGCCGGCGAGTCCCGCCTCGATCTCCTGCAAAGAAACCTCTCCCTTTTCCGGGAGATCGTGCCTCCGCTCGCCCGCTACTCGCCGGACGCGCTCCTCCTCGTCGTATCCAACCCGGTCGACGTCTTGACCTACATCGCCTGGAAGCTCTCCGGCTTCCCGCCCAACCGCATCATCGGATCGGGGACCAATCTGGACTCGTCGCGGTTCCGCTTTCTTCTCGCCGATCACCTCGAGGTCAACGCCCAGGATGTCCAGGTAAAATTAATTAATTAAAGAACCTAAAAACCACCTTTTTTTTCCAAATTAGATATCTAATCTTAGCGGTTTACTTTATGGTTTATTTTTTTTTTGTTATTTAATAGATCTATCATCATCTAGCTGATGATGTAGCTTATCGATGTCCTAATTTTTTTGTTTTTTTTTTCTAATTTTGATGCTAGGCTGTTAGTTTCGCATCATTGCATCTCGGCTGTGCTCAATCCAGTAGATTAACCACTGATATGTTTAATTATATGTATAGTATGTGCTTTACCACATCATGAGCTTGTGAATTATTGTAATTAGCCTTTGTTTTTTCACTTATTTATGCATGTGGAGTAGATGGATGAATACAAAAGCACCATCCAACTTTGGCTAATTTTTGGGTTGGTCAATTATAATTATAGGATATATCCAATGACATGCCTAAAAATTAAGCAATTTTCTATTTGACCCAATGATTCTCCAAGTCATTCTAATAATCATTTTAATTAATGGGCACTGATAGCAAGAATTTTTTATGAATTTTATGGTTTAATCATGAAGCATAAAAGACTTTAGTCTCCCGATTATAAAATGAATAATGCTAGATTTAGGAATTTAAGGAATATTGCATGAACAATCCACTTTATTCCATTTTCTATTAGTGAATCAATTTATTTAGTTTTGTTTATTTTGCAAAAAATTCTATTTGATACTTTATTAGGTCATTATACGTTCCCATTCTCATAATTACCATAGAAATAATTTCATATTTGCATCGCCACACGCGTATTATGTGCTTATTTATTTTACCAATATATACCAATCTTTAGACTAGTTTTGCATTAAATTTATTTGACCATTTGAGTATAGGGATATAACAATGAGAAATTATACTCAATACCATATGCGCAGCACATGCCAAGACGAGCTCTTGATGAATGGAGCCTACAGGAAGGAGACAAGATAATTGTAATTGATGTAGTATATCGCCATATGGTGCATGTGGTGCAGGATATAATTTTTCTATTATGGAACATAAAAAAGAGACCAATCAATGATATCATATAGATGAGACAGTTAATATGCCATGGGGTGTCTCCCATCTTGTAAACATGTGTTGACCAAGCATTTTCCACAATGGATATGATAATAATTCAGCAATTTGTTTAAGGAGATGATGAAGCTCAAAGTTGGCTTGTCAATGAATTTAGTAACTAGTCAAGGTCGAAGTGAATTAGAAAAACAATTTGATACATAATATATATATATGTGTATGGCAATTGCTTGTGGCAAATAAGATTGTTAGTTAATTCTCTCCATTATTGATTTGTTTCTTCATGCAGGCTTACATGGTGGGAGAGCATGGGGACAGCTCGGTAGCACTGTGGTCGAGCATAAGCGTGGGTGGCGTCCCAGTGCTGAGCTCCCTGGAGAAGCACCAGATTGCGTACGAGGAAGAAGTGCTGGAAAGCATCCGGAAGGCGGTGGTGGAGAGCGCGTATGAGGTGATCCGGCTGAAGGGGTACACCTCCTGGGCTATTGGCTACTCTGTGGCCAATCTTGCTCGGTCCTTGCTCCGCGACCAGCACCGTATCCACCCCATCTCCCTCCTTGCCAAGGGGTTCTACGGCATCCCCGACGACCGCGAGGTCTTCCTCAGCCTCCCTGCCCGCCTCGGCCGTGGCGGCGTGCTCAGCGTCGCCAACGTCCACCTCACAGATGAGGAGTCTGCCCGTCTCAGAAGGTCTGCCGATACCTTATGGAAGATACAGCAGCAGCTTGGCATTTGAGATGGAGCATTGCCTCATTTCTGGGGCCTTAGCTTCTCTTCTTTCTAGTACTAATTTTCTACTCTATTTTTGGGGCTGAGACACCTGAATCCTATAATCGATTAAAACAGCTCAATTTTGATTATTATGCTTGATATGTTCTATTTTCAATTCGATTCATCAATTCTCTATTTTGGTCTGACCTCTTTGTTTATCACTTGCATATATGTTTGGTAGTTTTATCTTTGGAATAAGGGCAAGGAGTTTATCGAGAGAGATTAGAATATTTTAACAGGATTTTTATTGTCCTGGTGACAAGTTTAGCTGTATGTTGGGCTGGTTAGCAGCTAAATAAACAGTGAAATATTATGTTGGCCCTGCCCAAACAAATGTAACTGAAAAAAAAAAAAAATCCTATATCATGGTGTCCTTCCTATATATCATATTTCTTAAATCATTTTTGTAGTCCTTAGCACAAGCGCAGTCTCAAGAATATTAAAATCTCACCATGAACTGATGCTAGTTTGCATAGTTCTGTCCATCCATTAAACTATTGCCATGTTTCTAGTTCATTAATAATTAAGCAAGTTAATCATGTGGAGAGCAACAACTTACTGTTAATCTTTTGAAATGTTTAGCGTTTAATTAATTGGTAGGATTCTGCCATAAAAAAATATAAAAAGCCCACAACCAAGGGTACGCCATAATAGTTCATGGGAACAGAATTCGCGTCAATTCACACCACTGCAACTTAGATAAAATGATGCATATGCCATGCGTGAATTAATTTTCTAATTTTGTTCTATATTAGATTATGGTATCCATTAGTAGGTTGTAAGGTATTCTTTGGAACTTAGAAGCATTTGTCTTGGCTAATCAAGGATGGACTTGTCACTACATAAAGGTCACTGATTCACCAAAATTATGGGGGTTCATTTTATTCTTCTTTGGAGCATAAGAGAGGAGAAAATGAGATAGTAATATTTAAACCCCAAAAGTTTACTGTACATAATATTTAGATCCCGAAATGCAAAACCTGGATTCACTAGGGGCTAAACTGTGATTTCATGATGCCAAAAAAGTAGCATTTTGGTATATCAACATGAGACATGGCTAGCACCTGATAACAAATATTTTTATTCACTTCATTCTTAAAAGTTTACAAACAGACCCAAAACTAACCTCAAAAGTTCACTGTATATATATATATTTAGACCCCTAAAAGCAACGTAGATTCACTAGTGGCTAAAATTTTGATTCCACCACATTAAAAGAGTTATAACATACCATTCTAGTACGTAGACATGAGAGATATAAACATTGCTAGCATCAGATAGTAAATATTTTCATTAATTACATTCTTAAAAAGATTACAAACAGATCTTATAAGTTTACAATATTAATATTTGACCTCAACAGTTCACTGTATATATACATTTGGATCCCCAAAAGCAACATGGTTTCTCTAGTGGCTAAAATGTTGTTTCCACCATATTAAAAAGTTACCATTCTGGTTTGTAGACATGAGAGATGTAAACATAGCTAGCATCATATAACAAATATTTCTATTCACTGCATTCTTAAAAAGATTACAAACAGATCTTATAAGTTTACAATAGTACTGCTTGGACCCTAGAAGTTTTAAAAAGATGCACTTGGTCCCTCCTCTGATTATTTTATTTGTAGATACTCATGGGATGAAACCCTTCATGTACCCCAGTATCCTACCTTGCAGTACTCCACTTCCGTACTAAACACCCTCTATGACCACCCAAGAAGTAACTATAGCACCATGCTAGGATCTGATTCTCTAGAATCTTATTTCTCTGCATCAATTTGCTGATCATCTCTGTCGAACGTAGTGAGGATGAAGGATCAGCTATGATTTATGAGGTCTTCAATGGAGCTTTCAATGCGCAGTTACAGTAAATGAAAAGGTTTTGATAGGAACTTTGAATGGAGTTTTAGCATAAGTTCATGCTCAAAGCCATCAAGGAGCTCTAGCTTTGGGAGAAGCTTTCTATATTCCTCGCTCTCCCTTTGCTCACTCATTCCCTCTCTATCTTCACCGAACTCAACTAGATCGGACAAAACCCTAGTTCAAGAGGAAAGAAAGAGGAATAGGAAGGAGTCAAGTGATTGCCATAACATCTCCTTCCTTTCCCACCAAAAAACCTAACCCCTCATCTAATCAATACGGAAAGGTCGTTAAAGAAATAGGAGGCTTGATTCTATATCACGTGACGATCACATGTTCACAAATCCTAACAAAGATAGACAGTTGAGCTACATTGCAATGAAAAATTAAGTTGTGGGATGTACTTAAAAAAAAGTAAAGTTTTGAGGTCGAAGTATTTCCTACCAAAAGTTTAATGAATATTGCGGTATTTCCTTTTATGCCGTTGCCATATGCAGCATGGAAACTTATCCAAAGACTACATTTGACAAGTGCCAAAAAACAATAGAGCTTGCATTAACTAAGACACATCCCACATTGACAAACCAACGTGGGCCTCCCGTAATATTAAACCCAGCCCCCTCTCTCCGAGCATACCCATAGGAGAGAACAGCCTTCCTCTGGAGATGGTCGGCCTGGGAGAAACCAATGAACCCGGCAAGATCCTATCTGATGCTTGGGATTACAAGGGCCGGCCGGCCATCCAAGCCCGATCCGGCGGCTGGACCAGCGCCGCCATGATCCTAGGTTCATATACCTCTCTTTCTCTCTCTCTCTCTCTCTCTCTCTCTGTCTCTGTCTCTCTGCATCTCTACCTCATAATCCTAATTTTTACGTATATTCAAATCTAAAGTTGGTTGGAATTTTAATCAGTGGTGGAGCTGAATGAGAGGCTGACGACCCTGGGCATAGCTGTGAACCTGGTCACCTACCTGACCGGCACCATGCACCTGGGCAACGCCGCCGCTGCCAACACCGTCACCAACTTCATGGGCACCTCCTTCATGCTCTGCCTCCTCGGCGGCTTCATCGCCGACACCTTCCTCGGCCGGTACCGCACCATCGCCATCTTCACCGCCGTCCAAGCCGCCGTAAGCCACCACAACCCTCCCTCCCTCCCACCCTTTCTCGATGCCTCCAATCACGTTGTCTGACTGGATTTGGATTGCTGGATGAAGGGTGTGACCATCCTGACGATCTCGACAGCTGCACCGGGGCTGCGACCGCCGGCATGCGCCGACGCAGCGTCGGGCGACTGCGGCAACGAAGCTTCCGCGGTGCAGATGGGGATGCTCTACCTGGCGCTGTACCTAACGGCGCTAGGAACAGGTGGCTTGAAATCAAGCGTGTCCGGCATCGGCTCCGACCAGTTCGACGAGGCCGACAGGGAGGAGAAGCACCAAATGATGATGTTCTTCCACTGGTTCTTCTTCTTCATCAGCCTCGGGTCGCTGCTGGCGGTGACGGTGCTGGTGTACATCCAGGACAACGTGGGCCGGAAATGGGGGTACGGGCTATGCACGGCGGCCATCGTGGTGGGGCTGGTGGTGTTTCTGTCGGGGACGAGGTGGTATCGGTTCAAGAAGCTGGCCGGGAGTCCGCTGACGCAGATCGCCGCGGTGTCGGTGGCGGCGTGGAGGAAGAGGGGGCTTGAATTGCCGTCGGATCCTTCGATGCTTTATGATGTTGATGGTATCTCTGGCGCCCAAGGGGAGGAGAAGGGGTCTAAGAAGCGCAACGGGAAGCAGCGGCTGCCGCACACCAAACAGTTCCGGTAAGTTCCCTCTACATTTTATCTCTCCCATTCTCTCTCTCTCTCTATCTATCTAACTCTCTCTCTCCTTCTTCTTTTGCTACAACGGCGACTCATACCCAATGAATTGGAATTAGCCTCATACACAATGGATTGAAATTAGCTCACAAAATCAGAAAAAGAAAAATAGTACAAAGGAGAAGACAGACTCATGGTTTTTCTTAATAGACCCTTCAGAGTGATGAGCCGCATAAGATACCATCCAGTCCGCAATACCGTTCGCATTTTTATAAACATTTGTAGCCTGGTGAAAGACACGCATCTAAAAGACTGCGGATGTCGTGGTGCAGAGCAGCATGCCCCTCATCTTGAACCCCACTCGATCACTGTGGCTAAGTCCTCCTCGAGGAGAACATGGTCTGCACCCAAAATATGTTTCGCATAAGTGATGCCTTCTCATGCGGCTCTAAGCTCAACACTGATAACAAACGGCTCAAAAATCTGTCGAACATGGATCTAAGCCGCCCACCGGTTCTCCTTAACGGCTGGTAAGGACATACGCGGTGCACAGTTGGGAACATATATAAACTGCCAGGCATGCTTCACATACTGTGGGTTTAAGCTTTGGACATTACCATGGTATATATATGACTATGGCCCGCTCAACTCGACCCACATGGTAGAGAAACAATTACAAGGTTAAAACTTTTGTTTAGCATTGTTATGACCACACACAACTATGGAAATTTCCAATCTGCATGCGACAAACTAAAAAAATCCATATTACTACCAGTATAAGAAACCTTCCATTCATAAGCAGGATAACTTTAAATAGTTATCCTTTTCATTTCTCTGTAGTTTTGAGTTGCATTTGAACTAAGGTAGGACACTGACTTGAAACCCTTTATGGAACCTCTAATTGGCTACATTTTAGGCATGTGAAGGAGAGGATATAGCTATAAGAATTTTGAAGGTGTCATTATTCTTGAAGAAGACTCGATAGCGGTTGTAAGATAGCTATCTCATCCTCTACCTTCTGAGAATAGTACTTGTTGTGGTTCAAATCTGGCTCGAGAGTGACCACGCCGAAGGAGTCGGAGGAGCTACCAGAGTGTGGAAGAAGAGGACGGGGCCACCTCCTACGCGGTGATGTACCTGCACAAAGTTTAACTGGTGGGGTTCTGGTGAGGACCCTCCGACGCTCAAGTTAGAGTAGAGTATATTTGGTCCAGCCAAAAGTCCTTTTGGCATTACCTGACGGGGCGTCCAGGTGGCGGAGGTTTGGTCTGTTCCCATCATGAGTGGAGATGGCGCGCAGCCAGAGCTTGCTTGTGGCGCACGTTGCAGCCCGTCCTTGTGAGTAAAAAGACGTTAACAGTCGTAACAGGATATGGCTGGAAAAGCAGGGCATGGTCCCTGATTGATATGTCGTAGCGTGGCCAGCAAGCAAAGCATGATGCGGTGAGGCTGCTGTAGGGCATGGCCGCAGCATGTGGACGACGAGGTCGGCCTTCTGGGCTCAGCCTTCTGAGGTCATCCTTCTGAGCTCGTCCTTCTAGGGTTGGCCTTCTGAGCTCGTCCTTCCTGAGGTCGGCCTCCTGAGCTCGGCTTCCTGAGCTCGGCCTTCTGAGGTAGGTCGGTCTCCTGAGTTCGGCTTTTTGGGGTCGGCCTCCTGGACTCGGCCTTCTAAGGTCGGCCTTCTGAGGTGGGTGACTTATGCCAAAAAATAAGGCGATCCATTTTTCCCCCCATCAGTACTCATCCAGTGTTATAGGATTGCTGGAGAATCGGGATAAGTTTATAGGCTTTTGAAGTATAATATATCTATAGAGAGGCTAATATTGTTATAAATTGAGTAGCATCATATGTAGCTAATCACATTGAGTCGACTTTGCAGATGGCTATGATGGACATTCCATCTGAGCTTTTTGATATTTACTATTCTGATTCATATGGATGTGTTGGGGGAAAAGTTGACCGAGCAGGGAGCCACCTAGAATCCCTTCAGAGCAGGAAGCAACTGAACGCCCTTACTACTTCCCGCGCTCGACCTTGCGAGCTGCTCGAGCTCGGAAGTCGGG
>JAOXJJ010000438.1:6277573-6293893 GCA_025769935.1 Phoenix roebelenii
GCCGCTCGCCTACCCGCACCGGAGCTCCTCCTCCTCCGCCGAGTGATCGCCCCCGGGTCCCGTTTCCAGCAACAGGATGTATTTATTCTAGATTGGTTTAAAAAATCTGGTTTGCCAAAAAACAAAACAAGAGGACGTAGCAGCTTATTGTCTGTCGTATTCGTATGCTCGCTTGCCGGGTGGCTCAAGACGAAACCTGTGTGGTATAAGAATATGTAGCTCGCCCCACCTCAATCTTTCATCGTTCTTATGGTATTAAATGCCCTATGAGATTTTTCATGGGCAAAGTTAATGGTGGTAAAAGCATTGCACCAACTTTAGCCAAAGTCTAAGGAGGAAAACCTTCCAGCAAATACCGCCAGAATCATGCATGTGAAATAGATGAAATACAATAATCCAAGTTGTTTTCTAATACTACTAAGGTGAAAAAAAGATAATCTTAGCATTTCTAGATTGGCTCTTTAATGTCGTAAAGGCAACATTTGTATTTTTTGGTTTGGCCCTTGACATAAGAAAGACATATCTATAATTTTGCACTACATGTTTTCATTGACTTTTTTTTCGTTTCCTACTTCTCTGTGGCTTGCTGATTTTGTCTATCTCGTAGTCATTTACCATCCCAAAAAAACATTAGTTAAATAGCTAAACTTCTAAAATAATTTCAGCAAATTCTTTCACAAAACATTTGCTACATGCTTGTTGACATGTTTTTTCTTCGAGATTCTGTCACATCTCTTGTTTCTCAATTTCTGTTTTCACGTTATTATTTAACTCCTTTCTCATCTTGCAGTTATGTATATGCACCAGTTGGGATAATACTACATGCATAATATATCTTTTACACATTCTCATATATCACAAAATAATTTTTCGACATGCTAAAATAATATTTATATGCATCAAATGATTATGTGGCATTAATTTTATCTAACACATATTTGTAACTCCTTTGAAACCTGTAAAGTTAGCTAGGTAGGCCATTCTATGGGATGGAAACATATATAAGATAACTAACATGGCATTATTTTTTAGTTAATTAGCATGACTCGAGTTGTATAATATTTTAAGATAAGATTTGCTAATGCTGTACTGATGAAAAATTGAATTCCTGCATCAGCATCCAATCCTCTCAAAATCTCAAAGTGTGTTTAAGGATCATCAAGAATACCTCAGAGATTTGTCACCATGGACATGATATAGTTAGTTTCCTGAACATTTATAATTCAGTCTGCTGGAAGAAACTAGCGTTACTCAGAATAGAGAATAAGCAGTAGCAATATTTGTCAAAAGATGGAAGGAATCCATCAGATAAAATCTACAATCAGGACTAAAATTTTTGACAGCCAATCAGGGAATAGTTGTATCAACAGAGAAGGAGAAAAGTGAAGGTTGGAGAGTAAATCCATACAGAGGGACTGGCGATTACACTTTTTCTCACCAAAGTAATCATACTCCATTGATGGCATCCATGCAACCTTATCAATGAAGATTGTAATGAAGGGGCTCTCACATGATTAAACTTACTCTTTGTTACAGATTCCTGGATCACGCTGCGATCATCGTCAACTCGACAACTAAAGAGAGCAAATGGCAGCTATCAACCCTGACAGACGTAGAAGAGGTGAAGATTGTGATCAGAATGCTCCCCATCTGGGCCACAACCATCATTTTCTGGACCGTCTATGCCCAGATGAGCACCTTCTCCGTCGTCCAGGCCACAACCATGGACCGCCGCATTGGTCCATCCTTCCAGATTCCCCCAGGCTCGCTCACAGCCTTCTTCGTCGGCTCCATCCTTCTCACCATCGCTTTCTACGACCGCATCGTCGTCCGGATCACCCGCCGCTTCACCGGCTACCCCCACGGCCTCACCCCTCTCCGACGCATCGGCGTCGGCCTCGTTCTCTCCGTTCTAGCTATGGTCGCCGCCGCCCTCACCGAGATCAAGCGCCTCAAGGTGGCGCAGTCGAGCCCGCTCGCCGTGGAGAAGGGAGCGACCGTTCCATCGAGTGTCTTCTTCTTGGTCCCTCAGTTCTTCTTAGTGGGGGCTGGGGAGGCCTTCACCTACGTCGGGCAATTGGACTTCTTCCTGCGGGAGTGTCCCAAGGGGATGAAGACCATGAGCACAGGGCTGTTCCTGAGCACCCTGTCGCTGGGCTTCTTCATGAGCTCAGTTTTGGTGACCATTGTGCACAAGGTGACAGGGGAGGGTGGCCATGGAGCATGGCTTACGGACGATCTGAATCGTGGGAAGCTCTACAACTTCTACTGGCTGTTGGCTGTGCTGAGCCTGGTGAATTTTGGGGTCTACCTGGTGTCGGCATGGTGGTATGTCCCCAAGGAGGGCCAGGCGGCGGCGGCGGCTGCGGCAGCGGCGGCGGCGGCGGACAGCATGGTCGGGGTGGAGTTGACAGAGGCAGAAGCATGCAGCCATCCATAGGCTTTTTTGCACTTCACAACACAGCGCATGGCATAGTTTGATCTTCTTATATTTCTGACGTGCGGTTGCTCAATAACCTCCCGTGCTAATGTATTATCTAATACGGCACAAATGGTTTTATGCATGGTCACAAGCTCCGCGTATAATTTTAAGCTTAAAAGAATTAGCAGTACCTGGAGTTCCACATGAATAAAAAATATGATGGAAGTATTTCAAAAGAGAAGAGAAGAATTTGAGGAGGTCAACATGAAGAGAGAAGCTAAAGAATATGTTGCTCCAGAGACAGCAGCCGTTCTTTTACGTGTTTCGCAGGTCACCGGGGGAGGGAGGGTGGAGGATCGTGAAGAGGAGGAAACTAGGAAGGAGAAAAGAAAATGAAAGGAATCAAGAGAAAGGGAAGGGGAGAGCAAAGGAGAAGTAAGCCAGGATGAGGAAAGGACGGAGATCGAACAAGGACAGTGGGTAGGGGAGAGCACAGTAGAGTTAACTATGGATGAGAGAGACGGAAGAGAGGAAACAAGAGGGAGAGATGGTAAGCGGGAGAGAAGCAGAAGTAAACAAGGATGAGAAGGTCGAAGAGAAGAAGCAAGCGATAGAGATGGTGGTAGAGGAAAGAACAGTAGTAAAAGAGGACGCACGGGAAAGAGACAAGAATCGATACTTAAAAGGCATCTGGAAACGAGAGAGAGAGAGAGAGAGAGAGAGAGAGTAGGAAGAAGAAAGAGATTGAAGAGGAGGGAAGTGAGAGAGGAGAAGAAGCAGAGATGGTTGGGGAGAGCAGGGCAAAGGTTAAAAAGGGAAAAGAGGCACTTGCAGGCGAGAAAACAGCAGAGGTAAAAGATGAGAAGGAAAGAGAGAGAAATCAAGAAAGATGGTCGGGAGAGCAAAGTTGTATTATCTCATGACACTAACTGGAAGAAGAGAGGACAAAAGGAGGGAGAGTCGATGGGGCCATGATGACAGGAAGAGAGAGGAAATAAGAGGCAGAGATGGTACGTAGGGGTGCGAGGTAAATGGGGATGAGAAACTAAAGAGAGACGAAACAACAGTGGATGCCCTTCTTTTGATTTTCTTATCAAATTAATCTTTGTTAAATTTGAAGTATACTTTCCTTAACTTCGAGTTTGATGATATATATCGAGTTGTCTGAAACAAATATGTTCTATTGCAGAGAGATTTTATCATATCTTCTTTTGTTCTCCATGTTGTGGTTCGTTGCTTTCTTTCCTTCTCTTCAAATCATCTCTCTTCCAGAGCGATTCACACTTCCAGAAGGAAATTCTATCCTGTGGCCTAATATGGTGTGCAACTTTTCATGAAGACTTTTGACTAAGCAAGCATTCATCATAGGGAGAAAATACACACACAGACGTGCACATACTCACACGTATATATTAGAGAGAGAGAGAGAGAGAGAGAGAGTTATGCTTAGAAGCCTTTAATGAAAACTTTTTGGAACAAGAAGCTAGCATTCATCACAGGGAAGAAATCCAGACAGGGCTCGATTGCATATATAAAAAAAAGTGCAAGATCATGGTCCCAAATTCTGTGTTGAGTCATTACTTTTAATTATTACAACAATTCAATATAAGTGCAATGAGTCAACATAATGAGCATACATAAGGCTGCAAAACTATTCTTTTACAAAATAACGAGTCCACAAACCAAGTAACAAGTTGAGAACAAACACTCTCACCTAGGAGGGAACAGAAGCATACCATGAAAAGCACTTCAGTGCTCCTGTAGTAGTGCAGTCTGGTAAGTATGAGCCTCTGCTATTTCTTCCTTATGATATAGCCAATAAGAACACCAAGGAGACCCACCAGCACCACAAATGTGACTGAGAAACCCCCATGATGCTTGCTGCTTGCTTTTCTTAGAAACTCCTGCAAGAAAGATTCAAGAGGAAAGTCACAACAAAAGGGAGAGGACACAATGCAACTAATTTTTATGTGGTATATTGGTATTCATCAAACACAAGAAAGTGGTAGAGTAAATGTTTGTATTAATGTTCATCTCTTAAAAAAGTGTTAAGACTTAAGAGGGATTGAAGTGCAACTATTTGAAGTTGTTGGATTGTGTGTTCTTAAACCTTCAGAGGAAGAATGCAAATCTTGTTATACATGTTGGTTAACCACTGCATCTACTGACGGACAAGCAAGTCTTCTGAAGGTGTTTCATCCACATTAACAAAAGCTTTGGCTGATCACAAGTCCTATGTGTGTGTGTGTGTGTGTGTGTGTGTGTGTGAGGATCTATCAGTTGGCATGGTGTTTTTGATGGACATAACTTCTCTTTCTAGGCATTTCTGATGATTTTCTGTTAAAAAAAATGCTCTGAATCATTCCCCTTCACCCAAAAAAGAGAAAAAGAAAACTCCCTATGCTCCCACTAGCTTACCTATATATAATGTCAAACTTCCTGCTTTCACCACAGATCACCTTTATGTTCTTAACACAGCAACATTCAACTTCGGTGCTTGCATCATACTTACTTCCTAACAACACAGGCCAGAAAACATTTATATTCATGTTTTTCTGGAATTCTTTCCCTAAGGTCTTACTACCGTATTTATACTTGACTTCTACCCAATCTCCACTTCATCTGTATTTGCACAAGCCAATCAAATCATCATGCTCTTTCCTGTCAAGCGATGGAAATTTTATCTCCACACCCTTCCAGCAATTTTGCACAAATCTATAAAACTTCAATTTTCTTGATATGTAAAAATCTTTTTTTCTGTATCTTTATTTTTTGGCATCCATACAAACTTTACTGCCAGTTTGGGACCATGAATACGCATACAGGTATTTTCTGTTAGCTCCATTATTGTATGCTATTTGCTAATGTCTATAAAATATCACATGGAAAGCCTAGGCGAAACTGAAATCAAAACTAAGGTTCTCTGACCTTACTCCTTTGCCTCTTTCACAAAGAATTATTAGTCAATTCGAATGTTGATCTTTGATGGACGAAAATTGGGTTTGGTTGTTTATAGTTTTTGATACTATATTCTATCTACATGCATGATGTTTTGTTGCTAAAGTTGTTATTTCTTTCATCATTCATAATATGGACATGCGGGTTTTTCTTAAATTTTCTTTGCTTCTTGGATTTGGCATCTCTAGGGGTGGTTCTAGGTTAAAGGCTTAGGTAAAACCAATATATTACACAAGCATGCACACGCATTAGGTTTATTCTTCTATTTATAACATAGACTATCTATACATCAGCGACTCATGTTCTATGTCAGTTTTGGTTCCAATTCTAGTTGGTTTCATTAAGATTTAAAGAATTAGAAACCGGTCAGGATCAGCTAGGTTCTGGCCACTAACCCAGGCTAACCAGAATCATGTGCATCCCAAGCATCAATTGCACAGGTTAGGCAATGTTTGTACATAAAACACCTAACACCTCTAAAGCAACCAAAATGATTGTCTATATAGCTTAAGGAGTGTTTCTGAAGACCGAATGAAATTCTTTTGGCTTTTCTTACTAAACAAGTTTATTAATTAGAGGAACAGCAATTTTGCTCATTAGCAAAATCTATTTTTAAATAGATAAGGTTGGGAAATATATGTGCTCCCAAAAGACTCCCTCCATGGTATGAAGTAAACCAAAGGCAACATCTGAAAGAACATAAGCACACTTATAAGTGAAAAGGCAATACATATAGGAAGAGCAGGTTGAGAGAATCAACATGATATTTGATCAGGAAGTGCAGAAGCTCATAACAATATCATACAAGCACAAAAGTTACAATTTAGCGTTATGGGCACACTTCCGTATTTTACTTTTATGTCCGCCCATTGACATGATTGAATTTATAACCCTCCACAAACACTAAAACATATCTTTTAGTATAGCACAAATTGAATATGCACAAAAAGCTAAATCCATACCAGCTCTTGACGGAGCTTCTGATTTTGCTGAATGGTGGTAGTTTTCTCCTCGGTCAACTTGGAAATCAGGGCTAGTGCCTACATATCATGAATTACAACTGGATTATGGCCATTACAAGCCAATGATAGATATAATCGAATTAAAATGTTAATGTATTAATTATTGAAGCGTCACAAAAAGAATATTATGTCAAGTAAGGTTGTCAACTTTCCAATGAAGGAATATAGATTTTAATTGTCTGTGAAAATATTAAGAAAAATCAACTCACTTACCTAATGTGCTACTCAGTAAAACCAATATAATTACCATGGAGATAAGACCCTATTCAACCTATTTAAGAACAATGTTTATGAAGTTATTTTCATACACAAATCACCTGTATTATATGAAAGCCCGTGAAGCAATTAAACATTGAAAAGAACAAGATTTGAGATCTGATTATGATCAGATGTTTAGAATAAAGACCCCTAGAACCGAGCTAGCAATAGATATAATGACGAGCTACAAAATAGATAGAGTCCAGACACCGTGTGCTAAACCCTTTAACAAAAAGGCAACAAAATATTAGAACAAAGACATCAATAACAAAAAAAAGAATAAATTACCTTGATTTCTTTTTAATATGGACAAATCTCTAAATAGATAGCCAAGTGGCAAAGCAGCCCGTCAGGCTTGGTTAACCAAGACTCATGTTAGACCTATTTAATAAAATAAACATTTAACATGTCAATTTACGCCTTAAGCATTCTATTTCATTCCTTAAGATCTAAAGCTATATATTGATTTAATTATTTACAAGTTATAATGTCCAAGATACCCATTATTATCCTCCATATAGGACCAAAGTCCCAGCGAGACTCAAAATCATATTAAACTGCAAAAAAAAAAAGTAGATTCAATTTTAGTTTGTAATTCCTCCACATGTAAGAATCCTACATTCTTTGTACCTTATATCCAGGTGCCTGTTGCTTTATTCAATTATCCATCATTAACATCGCCATTCCAAATTACAGTTTCAAAGTCCTTTTGTGATTGCAAACATGGAATATGGGTAAAATGAAGAAATTTCAAATTTCCAGTTCAAGGCTTTTTCTTAGGGTTAGAGGGCTATCAATGTTCACAGACAAACATTGAGGTTATCTTTCCAATAATTGACATGATGGCTAAAATTTACAATATATAACACAAAAGCCCCAAAATCCAGCACACAAGGTTGGCCTCTAAGGGTTTCTGAATTTATTGTGGGGCACATGCAAAAAAAGGTGACTTCAATCCTGTGCAATATTTACAAAACCATCAGGATTAGAAATTTCATATGTGTTTCTCTTAGGTCGCTCTGCCTTATAAATACATTTCTTCTGATAAACATACCTCCAAGTTTACTCTCTAATAAATGACCAAGGCAGAGAAAGAGTACACAAACTAAAATATAATGTAATCATCAAACTTATTCTAGACATCTAGAATAAGTTTACTCTCTTAGTTCAGCTTTTATGTGAACCAGTATCAGAAATGAATGCTCTCTTATTACTAATTTAAACAGCAATGTCAAATGAGGAAATGAAAGCAAGAGAATTTATATGTCAGGTGCACTCATGCTCTCTTTGCTAGCCAGCATATGACTTGCCTGTTCCCACAAACCACATGCTTACTTTGTCTATGCTTGGTAGTCAACAGTTCTTGTCGAGTTCTTGCCTTTTTTTTTCGGATATACATCCAAATTCAGTTAAGGGAGATTCCGAAAGTAAATTTGCAAACAAACAGTAAACCCTCAAGTACTGTGTAGAAGTTGTTGAATTTCTAGATGAAGAGCAACTACAAAAAAAGATATGAAAAGTCACCTCTAGGGACTTCTCCTTGGATGGTTCTTCATACGATCTTGATACCTGCAATTTTTGCACATGCATGCAGTTTAGGTGAGCTACAAACTAAAAGATATGAATTATTGGTGCCGAAAAAATGAAAAAAAAAATATCAATGACATATTAAGGACAGTAAGTAAATGACAGCTACTTACGGCATCGAACAAGGATAAGTTTTGAACCTCGTTTTCTAATGTAGAAGACCTTGGGGAAGATCCTTCTTCAGATTCTTCAGGGACAGGTGAGGGAGGATTGGCAGGAATGTAAGCAACCCGCAGCTTAAACTCCTCAACAACCTTGCCATGTTCTTTGTTGAACTGACAATTCAGTGTGATATTCAATATAAGTCAGTGTGCTCCCAAAAGAAATCAACAACAGAAACTTAACCATAAAGAGCAAGCTGCCCAAATCCAGCCACCATTTCAGGGGTTATATCCTTGGACGTCACACCATGTTCAGTCATAACACTCTGGAGGAGGAACTTGTCTTTGCATTGCATATCAGGTGGAGCCTCCTTCTGGGCTTGCATTGTTACTGAAAATTCCAAAATCAAAAAATTACATAATAAATAAGCATTAATAATTACATCAAAAAATTGCTGTAGCATGACCAATAATGATAGTTTACCAGTGACATCACATGTTGATCCAGGTAGAACTATCCCCGTGTTGGGGCGAACACAGTATTTCTTTGGGTTGGTTGTTTTAACCTACAATATTTCAAGAAACATGATGCATTTGAATTCAGCCTTCCAGCACCAACAATATACTCCAAGAAACATGAAGAGATAAAACAGGAAATTGTTGCATCAAACAGGGAGGCAAACAAATAAAACTTAAGATACCAAATTAGAGAACTACAAAATGAATTACCTTGAAAGCAACGTACTGATCAGTCTTGTTGGTCAATCGCATAGAACATGAGCTCTGCTTCTTCAGTTCAACTTTTCAACGCAAAAACATGGACAAAGTAAACATATTTGGTCAGCCAGAAAGAAACAATTTTAATCAACCCTAAATGGAAAAGAACTCATTTTGAAATCATTTCAAAGAGCTCATTTTGATTCATTTTTTTGTCTTTTCTTTTTTTTTTTTTTCTTTGAGTGCATGAGAAGAGGTAAAGACTTTCCTACTAAGGAAAATTTTATAAAAGGTTAAGGACTATACAGGATTTTGCTGAGGAACAAAACTAAAAGAAAGAAGCGCAACGAAAAGACAAAAAAGAACAGAAGGAAAAGATATCATAACAGAGAAAACAAGAACAGAGAACAAAGGAAAACAGAGAGACCAAGAACAAGAGAAGACAAGGATGCAGCCACCCTTCTATGACTCGGCTTTATCTTTGAATTGCAGCAGAGCACTTCACGGGACATGAAGTCATGAAGATCCTTCCTTAAAACAGCCACCTCCGAGCTAGACTTGTGTTAAAAAAACTATTGCAACCATTCCCCCCAAATCCTCTAGGAAATTGCTAAGACCAACTGATCCCAGCTTTCCTTAAATCTGCTCTTAACCCCCTTTGATACCCATATTGTCCATAGTAATGTTAGCCAAATCGTGCTGAACCAACCAATTCGGGGCGTACCGAACTGGATTGGTTCGAAATCCTAATGGTCTCCGTTTGTGGCTGGCTCGATGACGATGCTGCTGCCACCGTCGATCAGGTCCACCAGATAAGTCTCTCCCTCTCTCTCCCCTCCTTGATGAGGACAACAACCTCTCCCTCTCCTGACCTCTCTCATGCTATCCCTCGCTCTCCCTCTCTCTCTCCTCTCAACAACGATAACGGCCTCTCACTCTCTCTCCCTCCCTCTATCGGTCTCTCTCTCCCCCTTGCTCCCTCCCTCTCCCTCTCCCTCTCCCACCCTCTCTCTCTCCTTTTCCCTCTCCCCTTCCTTCCGGCTCTCCCTGTTTTGGTACGTCCCAAAACAGCATGGTATGGACCCATACCACAGCATGCCCTCCAATATTGATTTGACGAACCTTGGTCCACAGAAAAAGTAGAGTGGGCGGATAACCTTTAATATCTAAACAAGTTTTAACAGAGCCAAATGCTCTGCTGGAGGTACAAGTTAAGGAATAAATGTGCTCCCATTTCCACTAAGGTATTACACAAAGAACATGATGCAGTGATGGGCTAGCCATTTTTGTAAATGACCTTGATAGTATGAATTTGATTTCTGATCGTCAACCACATGAAAATCTGATACTTTTCTGGAGTGGAAGACTTCCATAGTGCCTTGGAGAAGGGTTACAGGGCAATTAAGGAACTTATATAAGGAGTTCACTGAGAAAAAGTCGTCCACTTAGAATACCTTGTTTTTAATCCCTCATCCTCCTCCTTCCACAAAGGTAGACTGACAAAGATCTGGCATCTTAATCTTCTCCACTTACATTGGGAAGGAACAGGTGTATTCATTCTTATAACATGCATGTAGAGAGAAGGAAAACAGCCATCAACGGTATTCCATTCATCCAACCATCCGCCCAAAACCTGATTACATTACCATTTTCCAGCTTGAAAGAAGTACTATTCCAGAAGGCTGTTAGAGGTTTACTAAGATCTTTCCAAATAAGCAAGACTCCAGCAAGAGATCTACTCTTCATACCCATTCATCTTCAAAAATAATAGAAAGCACAAACAACCCTTTTCCATAATCAATTTTCCTTTACTAAGATCCTCCATGCCCACTAGGCAAGCAATGAAGTATTTGTATCAGCTATACTCTTTACACCTAAAATTCCCTCGAATTTTGCCTTGCAAATATTCTCCCAGCTTACTAAACAATTAAAGCCACTATTTTTTCAGTACCGTTCCATAAAAAGGCGCGTCTCCAACCATCTATTCTTTTCATAACCCAATTCAAGAGCTTGAAAATGGATAGTAATATGCTGGGAATGCAGATATAACAGCATCAAGAAGAGTTAATTGACCTCCAACCGATATTCATCTACCCTTCCTAGAAGCTAGCCTTCTTTCTATTTTATCCAACAATGCTAACCAATCTCTTCTACATAGTTTCCTGTTGCTCAAAGGGAGACCACTGTAGCAGAAGGGCAATACACCAATATGACAATCCGTATGCTTTGCTGCAGCTTGCCGTGCTTCTTCATCAATATTCATGCACACAAGAACACTTTTATAGAGATTGATTTTCAAGCCTGTTGCACTCTCAAATCCAACAAGCATGGCTTTCATTACCAGGAGTTCCGATTGATTGCAAGAGGAAAAGAGAAAAGTGTCGGCAAATTGCAAGCTCCTGATGCCACCTGGCAGATCACTCAGTCCAATAACGTTGAGCAGATCATTTCTCTAAGCTTGCTTTAGAACCTGGGCTAACACATCTGTCCAATATGAACAAGCCTGGATATAAAGGTTCCGCTTGCCGCAACCCCTGCTTGGGTTCGATCCGTTTACCCAGGCATCCACTAAGCAAGACACTAGTTTTTGAGTTGTCAATAACCTCCTTATGCAATCTATCCATTTTTGTGGAAAGCCTCTCACTTGTGAAAGATTGAATAAAAATTTGCAGCTCAACATATCAAATGCCTTTTCTAATTTTGAAATCAACGTGGAAAAAACATATGAACAAGAAACCTAAACCAAAATCCAACTAAACTACAAACCCAGAAGAAAAACCACAGCCATTGCACCACTTCCCCTTCCAAATCGCACCATTGATGCGATCAACCGAGAAAAATAAACCAATCAACGATCAGTAATATATTAGGGAAAAAAACGACATACTCGAATGATTAACCAAGATCCCGCCCCAAAAATCCAACAAAAATCCATGAAATCAACGAAAAATGGGAAACGGATAACAATAAAGAGAGCAATCATGCATTGCACAAAGAACGCCGATAACAGAGAAGAAATGAGACGTACAAGGAAATTTTAGCTCTGTCGGCTGGATATCAAGAAAATCCCCGGTACTCATTCCCATGGCCTCAGATCCCGTCCGAAGAAGATAGCAAAAAATTTCTCCTCCCCCTTCAATCCTCTCAAATTGAAGAACCTAAAGATTATGGAGACCGAGGAGAGAAATAGAAGGGTCTAACGAAGGAAAAACGATTTCTTTTCCCCTTCTTGGCGCTTGATTTAGAATTCGATCTTGATGTCCCTCGCTGCTTCTCTTCTCTTTGATTCGAGCGCTCGATTTCCAGCGCTCGAATAGATCTCGGCGAGGAGGGAGAGAGAGGAGAGACAGCACGGAGAGCTGGGACGGGTGAGATCTCTCTCTCACTCTCGCCCTCGCTCACTCGCTCCCTCCGGCTCATTTTGGATGCAATAATTTGAGCCTAGATTGACCAAAATACCCCTGGGTTCACGCCGTCACGTTCACGAATCCAATAACGGCGTTATTCCGTTATAACGGATACTCACCAAAGTCGCATTGCCCGTCATAACGGTTATAACTGCTGCTATTTTCCCCGTTAGAGTTAACGGTAACATCAAAATAGCAATGCTGTAACGAAAACATTATCATAAAGGACAATAATTAATAATAGTAAAAAATAATGGAATTATTATGCAAATAATTGTTGATATAATAAAAATTAGTTCCTAGAACGTACAAATGCCACAAATTAATGTACAAGGCTGCAAATGGATAGGGATCTACCTGTAACCCGACCTGACCCAACCCATTTTTGGAGGCCTCATGGAGTCAGGCCGGATCTTAAACTTGGACTCATTCCATTTTCCCGGTTAGGTTTGGGTTTACTGTATTCCATCCTGATCCGACCAATTTGAAATTTGGATAATTTTAGATTTTTAATTTTACGTCTCATCCTGACTCGATTCGATCTAAAATTGTAAAATTATTTAGGCCTGCGAGCTGCAAACCGCGGAGTGCAAACAAGTTTTGAAGCTACGAATGGGTTGATTCAAATTGAATCCGACTTGGACCCGAACTCGATCCTATTTTTAAAATTGAATTCGGGTTATATATTGATCTGATCTGACCCGAATGATCCATTACGTCAAATTGTAACGGTGGATCTGATCCAACTTGATCAGATCCAAATTTTTATTAAGTTGGATCTGAAATTAGCATCTGAACAAAAAATCGGATGAGGCTGGGGTTAATCATGATCCAATCGATTCATCCCATTTGTAATGGATAATGCTCAATAATTGACAAGAATGGTGGGAATCAACGGCATTATAACGGCAGTTATGTCAACCCGCTCACGCTTAGGGAAAGTGGAGGGTAGTACGTTGGAGCTGCGCCTACACTCGTGCAGCCCGCGTGCGCTTTAATAGTCGTGTGATCTTGATGAGTTGGACGGCATTAACTTGTGGTACATGTCCAATCAAATATCTATTACCATCTACAAATGGTCCACCTAAATATTGGATCATGACCTTCAACTGTGGTTTCCCACCCAATCTATACTGTTTCGGGGGCCACTCAAATAGTGAGGAGTTTGTGGTTCGTGGCAGAATTTTAGCTACGGAGTTGGACTTTTGTTAGCTGATTCATTCTAGATATTCAAGCCTTGAAATGATGTGTTAAACTTCCATTGAGAAGAATATGCTAACTTTGTCCCCATGAACCCATTTGGCATTGCCTATTTCCATTTTCAAGAGCAGTTAGATTAGACAATCTAGCTCCAATGAGCGAACTAAACAATTAAAATCTTCTTATAAATTTTATTCACAATTGAGGTGATGTCGTTCTTATTAGGATAGGCATTTCTATAGGAATTTCGAAGATTGATTAAATACCAATGCATGAGCAATGTTGATAGAAGATGCCATCCTTGAAAGATAATATCATGCTATGTGCAGATTCTTTGTCCCGTGCACTCAGACAAGCCGTTCAAAAGCAGAAGTTGGAGGTCTATGGCCCGACGACCGGGACGACTAGGATTTCACATCTGTTATTCGCTGATGATTGTATACTGTTAGCTCGCGCGACGAGCAGATCAGCATGGACTATTAGCAGGATCTTGGGGGCATATTGTGGAGTATCAGGTCAGCAGGTCAATCTGACCAAGTCTACCATTTCTTTCAGCCCGAAGACTGACCATAGGATGAAGCATTCTATCATGAGCCTTCTAGGGATTGGAGAGCAGGAGGAGACCCTTACATATCTCGTGGTACCTATTATGGGATATCGCCTACGTCGGGGGGAGTGTACATCCATGGAGCTGGGCATCACCCGCCGACTAGAGAGCTGGCAGGCGGGTGTGCTGTCGATGATGGGCCGAGCCATTCTGGTACAGTTAGTGTTGAGTTCCATCCCCACTTACTTGCTTTCCAATACCCTGGTCCCTCTTGTAGTGATCCGGGGATTGGAGAGGATGTTTCACACCTTCATTTGGGGACGGCAGGGAGGTAGAGACGGCATTTATCTAGTGGCATAGGAGACTATTTGCCAGCTGACCAGCAGGGGAGGACTTGGTATTCATTTGTTGGTTGAGCGCAGGGAGTTACTAGCGACCAGGATAGCAGCCTGGTTTCTTCTAGAGCTTGAGAGCTTTTGGGGCTCATTGTTGAGGGCAAAGTACGGGGATCCTGCCCCCCACTTCGTCCTACGTGCTGGTTGAGGAGCTTTCTTTATCTGGAGAGAGATCTGCGCCCGCGCCCTAGGAGTGATACCGGAGATTAGGTGGGAGATTGGGGATGGGCGGACGATTAGCATTCTGGAGGATAGATGGCTGGCTGAGGTAGTACTGCAAGGTTGGCCCACCGAGATTGACCATGGCTAGATGGAGGACCGCAGAGTGTGTGCCTTATTTGCCCAGGAGGAGCGGAGGTGGGATGCGGGTATTGTTCGGCAGGTATTCGGGGAGCACCTTGCAGAGCGTGTCCTTGCTCTGCCGATCCTAGAGGGAAAGGCAATGGATAGGAGGGTATGGAGCAGAACGGGAAGGACGATTGTGAGAGCTCGAGACCTCTTGTGGATAGGTAGAGAGCCCTCAGTGCGACAGATGGACTGCGGCTGGATTTGGAGGATGCACATTCACCTTTGAGTGGCCTTGTTCCTATGGAAGGTGGCTTGGGGGTGTTTACCTACCAGTAGAATTTTGGTGAGGCGGGGATTAAGGGTTCCTGCCGGATGTGGAGCTTGTCAGGCGGCGGAGGAGACCATCTACCATGTCCTTTTTGGGTGCCCGAGAGCCAATCAGATATGGAGATGTGTATCAGCTCAGCCTGACTAGAGGTAGATGTGGGCGTCCACTGAGGAGTTCTTACGACATTTGGAGGCCTCAGTCCGGGAGTTTGTACGAGAGGAGAGGGGGACACATGATGCCTACCTGGCCTATCACTGTTGGCTGGAGATGAATACATGGGTTTTTGACGGCGAGAGCCTCCATCCGAAGGTGGTGGCGAACCGAGATCTACGGCATGCAGTGGAGATCATCGACACTATTGAGGCTTCACTTACTAGGTTGGTCAGGGACATTTGGGGCCCCCATTCTGCTCTTGCAGCGTCTAAGACGATATTGATATCCTAGGTGCTCCCACTCCCAGGCTTTCTCAAGGTGAACTGCGATGGCAGTGTAGCAGTGGATGGGAGTTGTGGAGGTGTGGAATTTATTATTAGGGATCATGACGCCAGACTTGTAACGGCAGGTGGGCGAAGAATTTTTGATTCATCAATGGTGACCATAGAGCTTCGGGCAGCTTGGGAGGGTGTCTCCTATGCGAGGCGGGTACTAGGTATGAGTCGCATCCTTCTCGAGGGGGACTCAACTACGGTGATCGAGTGGATCCAGAAAGAGGGGTGCTCAGTTGAGGACCGGCCGCTGCTCCATGATATCCGCAGGGCTTTGGGGGAGGCTGACTCCTACCCAGGCCACGAACATATATCGGAAGGCAAACGATGCTGCAGATTGGGTTGCTTTCTTCACGACTTATCACTCGGAAGGCTTTTTCTGAATAGACCACGGGGCTGTGCCTATGCCTTTGCGCAGCATTTTATTTTCTAATTTTGCTGGCCATCTTCACACTCGTCAGGTGTGAGCCGCCGATGTACCAAAAAAAAAGATAATATCATGTTTAATAGTTATGTGGGGCTCAAGGTAAGTGTGGAGTAATTGATTAAGCCCTCATTTGATTTTGATGAGCTTAAAGCATTTGAGTATATCTTATATTATACTA
>JAOXJJ010000438.1:6294422-6305619 GCA_025769935.1 Phoenix roebelenii
TTAGCTTAATTAATTGAAAAGTTTAGAAGTAGTTGAAAAGTTTTAAAAGACCCAATTCACCTCCCCTCTTGGGTTGTCACCTTGGGCAACAGTAAGAACAATCGGAATTTTCAATAGCAGCGTATAGATAACGAGATTGAAACAATATAAAATTCGACTCATGGGATGGTCCTCTAATTTCATTCATATCGATAACAATATAATAGCTACATATCTTAATAAAATGATTTTTTGAATGTGCTTTAATGTTCAAATAAATAATACGTATTTCTTGTTACAATGAAATGCTTCTATAATTTTATTTCTATAATTATATTGGTTTGGATAAACAAATTATGGATTGAAATTACTGCTATATGCATTGAAATTGATGGTATACTAAGCATTTGGAGCAGAGACAAATTATGGATTTTTATGATTTGTAAGGCATTATTATCCACTTGTTAATCATCTTAGAACTTGTATTCTTTGGATAACTCTATAATTCAAAGATTTCCTTTACCTTATAGTGAATCAATTTTGCTTTTCCATGGAGTAAGCTAGCCTTTCAAAATATGTAGCATTTTGTTCTACCTTCATTTATTTGCCTTGACTGCTTTTGTAAACTGCTGCTGTGTCAGGAACCGGTATAAGAAAATATAAAATATATAAATAAATCTACTTCATCTTATCAGCTTATGCTTTTAGGACAAGTGGTGATTTTAACATGGTATTTGAGCAAAGGTCCGGAGAGGAAGTTTGGCCCACATGTGAGGGAGAATGTAAGAAAATATAAAATATATAAATAAATTTACTTCTCATCTTATTAGCTTAAGCTTTTGGAACAAGTGGTGATTTTAACAACTGGATTATATGGTTCGAGCAGCAAAGAAGTCGACAGTTGAGGAGCTCGAGGCCATGCTCGAGGTTGTGGATCCACAGACACATGGTAAGCTGGGTTTGATGAAGTGCAGAAGGTTTGATCTTCCTGATGGTGGCCCAATCCCAAAGGAGCTGATTTCTGGTGTGGAAGAGGTTGTGCAGATACTCGAATAAGAAGATAAGGAGAGCAATGCTTCTTAGTGGGATGATAACTACCTGCCCTCTGAAACCTTCTCTCCAAGAGAGGTTTGCAGAGTTTCTGTGGTTTCTCTGAGCATAAAACTAATGCATCACAAAGCTAATGATTGTTAGGATGTCTTTGTAGTATGATTATGAATTGAAATATGGAACCTGTCAGGAAGGGTTTGCTAAAGATATTTTTTCTGTTCACAGCCTTGCTTCTACTCTTGCCTAGTGTCTATGACAAACTCAAATAATGGTTGGACTGCTGCTGCCGTTTGCTGTTAACAGACAGTCATCATGCTTATGGATTAGCAGAAGCTTCGTAGAATTTGTTTGCTCTGATGCTTTTTAATGTCAGTAGCAGTTTCATTCCTGTTCATGCAATCGGGACCTCTTATATAAGCTAAATCAGTCTTCAACACGAGCTGGCAACATAATCTTTGTCTCTAAGTTGTCAGGGTAACCTGATTTTGATGTCAAATTTGAGATGGTGATTTTGTTTTGCAGCATAGAGTGATGCTGGAAGAACTGATTTCTTAGACACCTGGCTGCTCATCTTCTTTTTTTTTAAGGAGGATTCCTTTGGCAGATCACATAAGATCTATATTGTGAAGTTAACTGTTTAGCCATCCTTATATCATTGTACATTTTGACTGCAAAACTGATATTGACATGGTAAACACTACTCGTTACACTTGGTTCCGACTGATTTGATAAGGGTGGGAGCAGGGTAAATTCGAAGTATCAGCTCTTTAGGAGAACCGAAGCTATGGTGGCTGATGACTGTTGCGCAGAGCTACCAGAGCTGCGTCTTAGAAATTTCTGTGAGGGGGAGAACATGATTTGACAACAGAAGAGCATAATTTAATGACTGATTTGCTCCACAGATTTACTGGACTGCTTAAATATTGCTGTAATAATTTGGTGTTAAGAGTGCATGATGTGTAAAATGCTGCGGCACCTTTGAATGGAAATCAGCCACGCCTCTAAGTGAGAAGGTTTTAAGTGAAATGAATGGATGACCAGGTGTGAATGATGGATTCTATAAACTCTGAAAGCTTGAGTTTTTAGATGTTGCAATTACCTTTGTCCTCATCCAGACACCTCTAAGAGACAACACATCCTTTGTTCTCATTCTGACTAGGAGAAGACAGTCATCTACAAACAAAAGATGGGAGATCGGTCAGGCATCGGGGGCTAGCCCGTAGGCGTCTATCTCCCGCTCCCGACACGCAGCCCGCAGGAGAGGTCGAGGAGGTCGATGAGGTCGGATCTCTAGCCGGTGGCGGGGAGAAAGAATGTGGCTTTGAGGAGGGAGGCGAAGGAGAGGTGATCAGGGGAGAGGGAGCGGCAGAGGAGAAGGAAAAAGAGGCGGAGGGCGGCGGCGGGGGAGAGGGAGAATAAATAAAAAAAAAAGAAAGAGAGAGAGAGGGAGAGAGAGAGGGCAAGTTCCCCTGGGTAAAAGTATAAGAGAGGCAGAGTAACTCGAACTGACTCTTTCCTTACCATTTAAACATACTTTTAGCGATTTCCCACGTCTACGAGGCTGTTCTGTGCTTGAAGGGCACAGGGCCAGACCCCAACCTCTTGATTTCGGTAATATATTTTGTTATTCTTAAAATAAGACCCATGAAATTGGTACAGGAACAATACTAGTATGTTACCAGTTCGACATGGTATGTATGTACGAGACATAATTTCAATACTCTTTTTACTCTCCATCTGAAACTAGATGAGCTAAGATAGTTCTACTCGATTTAGATTGGTACAAACTATTCGGGTTATATATCGAACTGAATCTTAATACAATACTAATATTTTATTGATAATGGACGGTCCATAGAGTTTGATACGGTAGCTTGTTATTTTAAAAATTGCTAACAACCTCCACCATTTCCTTTATCTTCTTTTTTCCTTCCCTTTTTGTGACAATGTGGCCAAGCACAAGAGGGAGGTATCTCGTGAACAAGGTGATCAAGCATCAAATAACCTTCTAGGGGTCTTAAGAGTAATCTAATTCAATAAATAATTTCTCATTTAATTTTGATATGGTTGATATACTTTAACTGATCATGCATATTATTGGCTTAAATCATACATTGCATCTAGCTTGAACATGAAAATAAGTGAATCTTCATTGCAAGTTTATTACTTAATAACCCTGGTGCAGAGAAACAGACAAAAGAGGGAATTGTTTGATGCACTTCAGCAAGAACTTGGGTAAGCAATACTATTTCTTAAAATTATATACCCAGCATTGAAAGTTCAAAGAAAAAAGTTGCGTTCATCCTCTGTTTTCTTTCATTGTTCTTTTGTTGTAGAAAAGTATTTGATATACATGTCACCAATTTTTTCTTTCAAACTGGAGGATGAGAACATGCTGTTTAGGAACTTTAGCTTATTAATTCCATTTTACAGAAATCATCTCCATGTGCATCTTTATATGATAAAAAATGATTGTTCCTAATTGTTATGTTTTGTTTGAAAACAGAAATTGCAAACTTGTTCAGGTTATATTTCAATCTTTCTAGGCTCTTATTCGAATGCCACTGAAAAAATACTTCATGCATTCATATCTTTGTATTTCATAAAAGAAGATTATCCCAGTGCTTGAGAAGGCTGCAAAAGCTGTTTGGGAGCTGATTGTTGATGACATTGGCTTGGGGAAGGAGATCAGTGAAACTGTTGAGAGAGCATACCACCCAGACCGGCCATGGCGTGCCACCACCATTGCCTTCATCTCCAACCAGTGACATGGAGCAGTCACAGAAGTTGAAAGAAAATAAAGAGGGTGGGAAGAAGGTCAAGGAAATAATGCCTAAACCATCATCATCATCATCAAGGAGGAGAACCTTCAATGAGATGAGCATGCAAAGAAAGAAAAGGTTCTGGCGACCACCCAGTTGCATCATATGATGGTGTGCTATCATCTAGCAGTCCAAAAACATGATGGATTGACAGTTCAGTTTAATTTTGTTCATCAGCTGAATGTAGAGTGGCGATATAAATTTCATAGTTGAGCTCATTGCAGCTGTAAGTAATTCTAGCATCAAGTATTCAAGAACGCAGGTTAGGTTGATGAGATGCATGCTGGGAGTTTTGGAAAGCATGACTTTTCTCTTTTTGATTTTTCTTTTTGGTCATTGTTGTTGCTCAAGGCAATCTTGCTTCATTTCAAAAGAAAAAAAATAAATTGCAGAATGTTTGGAACACTGAACAAAATGAGAGCCAAATGACACCTAGAGCCCATGTTTTTCACTATTGCTTGCTATCAAAGGCTAGCCACATATTGCTTTGAGAAGAAAGCACTATATATTTGGTTGGTGTGTTTGGCAATATCCATAGAGGGAATCTCCATTAAATGATTAAACATTTCATGCTGGTTGATTTTCAAAGCACGAATAAATTTGAATTAAATATTTTAGAAGAACTTCCATTTAAGTGTGCTCTCATGGGTTGCCATTTAACCTTGATTTTAATAGTTCACCATCATCTTAGCTGTGATTCAAAGCGAAGCTTAGTGGCAACAAATGCAGTATATTGTCTAATAACCTCTTCTAAAAGGAATGGTGTCAATTGAACCAGTTAATGGAGTTACTCGAGATTAATCCAAACCATGTTTTCATCTTAATTTCAGTGTACATACATATATCGAGAGGGCATGCTATCGAACAAAATTATAGAGCAGGCACCGTAGAATACCTTATGTGGCCGAACTCTTATTTTGCCACCTCTAGCACCCATCTTAAATAGAAAATCGAAAAGTCAATTAAGAATAAAACTCCTGTAATTAACGGAGTCCATCAATCTCATAACTTTTAAAAAAATAAATACGCGATGATTAATTACTTGGTGTATAGCATCTGGCCATATAGTACATACTGATAAAAAGCATGTTCTAAAAACTATATATCGATTTATCTAGAAGTGTGTATCGGATCACTGCTAGGTGTATATTATATAAGCTTGCAGTATGCATCAGAAAGTCGACGAGTGTATATCACTGACCGTATAGTGTATATTAGTGAATATGATATTATGAAAATTATGTATTAATTTACTTGAAAGTGTGTATTGGATTGCTATATGACTAATTTTCTAAATATGTATCATCGTGTACCATGTACTGGTGAATACCATATTTTAGAAATTATGTATCGATTTATTTAGATATGTATTGAGTTGCTAAATAACTAATTTGCTTGATAGTATTACTTGGCTATGTATTATATATTGTATTTTTTTTTATTTTTTAATCATAGATGATTTTATTAAAAAAATTAAATTTATTTTTTTAAATATATGCAATAAAAGAATATGCCAAAATAAGAAGCAGGCTACATGATTTTTGTTCCGCGCTAAGAATGGCCATCAGGGTAAGGGTCTTGGTGGCTGGGACTGTCAGTTATCTGATACCTTGATCCCTGGTGCGGAGTTGATGGCTGCATGACCGGCCTCCGATATACGCGACGTGTTTTGCAGGCCAGCTCCATTTTGATAGAGGGAGACTCAGTAACAGTGATTCGATAGATCCAGGAGGCTCGATCGGGATAAGGACAGACCACTTTCGGACTCGAGACATTTGCGAGATGGACAGTGATAGAATGATCTTTCAGACCAAACATGTATATAGAGAGGTAAACGAGGCTACGGACTAAGTTACGGTTTATATGGTCAACCATGTAGGAGGTACATTATGAACGATTGAGGAAGAGTTGTTTAGAGCACTTTAGAATATTTTATTTTTTGATTTTATTAGATATATTTGTATCCGAGCGGTATTAACTGCCCATTTAAGTAAAAAATAAAAAAAAAAGGGTTAAAAAGAAGTAAGAAGAGAAAAGAACAAAAGAAAGCAGGAAGAACGGCCAATTCCGGTCACTTCGACTGTCCCCACCATGTCTCTCGTTCCCTCGGTTTCATCGAAACCAGAAACTCCCCAAGCGAATGCGTAGAGGGGCTTCCGGGTTTACGATAATACCAATATTACCCTTTATGTTTCTCAAAATCGCTTTGCCACTCCTACCTTGTAATCCGGCCAACCTCCGATCAAGTTAATCAGCATATGCTGAGAACATTGCCTTATGTTGTGGGGCACAATAGTCATCATATTTTATTCTCTCTCTCTTCGAACATCCCCAACCGACGGTATTGCGGCCATCGCCGCTTAAAACTGCACTCGTTTGCTCCGAAACGCTCTACAGTGTCCGACCGAGATCGGAAATGGCCGTCTCCCTTCTCTCCTCCTCCCCTTCTCTCTTCGTCCCTGCTTCTCCCAAGGTCCCTCTCATCATCTAATCCCTAATTCCTCCTCCTCCTCTCTCTCTCTCTCTCCCCCTCTCTTAAGATAGAATTTTCCGAATCTTTCCCTTTTTTCCAATTTTTTGCGTTCGATTTTGTTGTTGCTAACTCTCAATCAGGTGGGAAGACGGAATTCTTCGATTCGATCGCCGTCCGGTCTGGTCTTCCACCTCCGGAAATCGATTCCGGTAGTCAATGACGCCGCCGGCAATGCCTCTTCTTCTCTCGAGTCCGGTGAGCTCCTGTCTATTGCCTATATTTCGAGCTTCGTTTTCTGATTCTAATTGTATCTGGGTTTCAAGATTTGAGCACCGAGCTGGACGCCGTCTCGAGCTTCAGCGAGATCGTTCCGGACACCGTTGTTTTTGATGATTTCGAAAGGTATGGCGTTTTCCTATAGATTGTTCTCTGTTTGAATTTGTTTTCCAAATGGCGGTTGTTGGAAAGTTCTTATTTTCTTCTTGTTTGCATGGAATGTAGGTTTCCGCCGACGGCCGCTACGGTTAGCTCTTCGTTCCTATTGGGTCTTTGCAGCCTTCCCGACACCAAGTTCAAGGCGAGCGTTTTAAAGTTATTCAAATTTGTGGTAGATTATATTGGTAAGAAGGTTGATAGGGAAGGATTTTGGTTGTAGAGCGGCATAGAGACGGCACTGGCGGATAGTGAATGCTATGAGAAAGAGAGTCCTAGTGAACGTATGTCATGCTTCTTTAATAAGGTTTGTGCTTGTGTTTTCGTCTTGTATTGTCATGAAGTTACACAGGGTTGCCAATTTTGCGGATCCTTATGAAGAGAGGATATATAATTCTGTCGGTTGGCAGGCTTTGGTGCATGTTGGAGCTGATTTGGGCAAATTAGTCCCCGGACGGGTGTCAACTGAAGTGGATGCTCGTTTGGCTTATGATACACAAGGAATCATTCGAAGAGTATGATTAATTCTTATATTTGTGATCTTATCTGATGTTTGAAAACTAGAACAGAATGTTGCTATGAGGGTGGTCGATTAAAATAACTAATCTTTGCAATTTCTTTTAATATTTTTCTTTTTTCTAAAAAAATGGATTATGTAATCAGCATGAGCTTTTTTTGATGTACAACTTGTTTGTGATGTAGCGAGGATAATTAATGTTAAATATGCTTAAAATTTACTCATTTAGATCATGTCTGTGTATTGTTTGTAAATATGTGCAAGCCTTTGGGTATGAAGGCACAAGGCAAGGTTGTCAACTTGCAGTCCCTATGCAATGCATAACCTCAGCTTCCTAGACAACGCCTTCATTGACTAGGCGGTTGCTGGATAAAAGAAAGAAGAGGTGAAGATAAAGACTAAAGAGTAAGGATAAATGAAGCAGTAAAAAGAAGAAAACTCAGAGAAGAGGAGAGCAAGGAAGAAGATGAGCGTAAAAAAGTAAATAATGAAAAGATGATAAGAGATGTGATAATGGAAAATATAGGATTAGATAAAATCATTAACACAAATTAACATGCATTGCCCCAATACTTTCTTACACTTACTCATAGTATGTTATATTTTGGTATTTATACTCATCATTGTTGCATGTGTAGCCAGCATATTATTGACAAAAATATGGGGTTAATACAATTAATAATGGATTGTAATTGAAGAGAGAAGGAATTATTTTCTCTTGTTCACTCAGCTCAAATCATCCTTATTCTTGAATGACAAGTAGTTGTAAGCATATAAGCATGAAGTGCCCTGCAGTCCAGGAGTTCAGGCAAAGAGTTGAGAATAGCCAAAGGCTTTTGGAGCTCTGAATCCACTCAAAGTGATCAGATATCTCCTCTTTTCTCTTCTAATCTCTCCACTTATTGTCTCTTCCTGGGTTTTAATTACCTATTTAGAGACATCAGGTCCTGTTATCTTGGCATAAGAGCTTCATTCTCAGTGCATGATCCTGACATTACTTGAAGGTAAACTTCTCCAAGCAACATCCACGGCTTCTTAGAGTCTGGAAATCATGCAAAAAATAGAATAACTAAATTAGGCTACTCATTATGCGCATGTATATGTGCAGTGTGTGCACATGCATATGCATGTGTTACTGCATTAACAGATAGAGTTGGATTCATGGTAAGATTATAAAAAGGGTTATCTCCTTTTATTGAACGCACCACCTTTTTTGCTCTTTCATGTGAGATCAAAAATTAAAGATTGTCTCATGAAAATAGGAGTACATTTTATCATTGCCAAGAGAGGAGTTGTTTAGAATGGATGTTGCCAAAAAAGGGTATTAGAGTGGGTTAGGAACAAGATCTGATTGGAGGAAACTTCATAGTTCTAAGTGGCAGAGGAAACAAGAATGAGAGAAGGAGCAAGAGCATGGTTCGAGAATGGGTTCAACACCATTTTAAGCAATCTTTATTTCTAACGTCATAATATAATGTCATTTCATATACTAACAAAATATAGCAAATCATCTGTTTAAATGTCTGCTGTAAATTCATATATGAAAATTGTAATGAGATTGGACTTTGGTCCACAGTTAGCATGAGCCCATCCTTAGAGAAAATTCTGTCATCTCGCTACGATTATTATCAATACTTACATTTCTTCTGGCACTCTTTTCTTAAAGTTAGTTTTTTACTTCAACTATCCTGATTGAATGATATATAGATACCTTGATCCTCATTCTTCTAAAATCTAAATATATGCCAGTAGTATATTCGTTAATGACCTTGATCGGCTTTCAGCAAATCCATATTGTTCTCAGTTTAATGCACCTAACTCAATTTTTATTTTTATTTTCTCTCCCTCATCATAGCTAATGTAAATAGTTCTCACCTTCTCTTGGACCCTATCTAAATCTATCATAAATAACATCTTAAGCTGTATGCTGGCTTTACTAATTGCTATATCCTTAGCTTTTGACATTTTTATGGCCTTTGAGATCATTTGTCTTTTGCAATTCTTTGAGTAATTCCATTTGGCTGCTAAAACTCTTTCATTTTTTTTGTATGTGTGTCCCTTATGCTTAAATTTTTTAAGAACTTCTCAAGCAAATTGAATAGGCCTGACCTCTTAACAATCATGTTTGTGCAATTTTCAAGTCCAAATTTCTCTCCTGCATTAATTTATCCTAATTTTTATTTATATTTCCCCATCAATACTACTCTACCATTTATTATTGAATAGCAGTGATCTTATTTATTTCTGACTGTAGCTCCATAACTGTTGGCATATGCTGGATGGATTCACATTTTCTTGGTATCGTTTTCAACCTTTGCATACCATTCCATTATGCTGATGTGGAATATTATATATATGTATGTATGTATGTATGTATGTATGACCTACTCTTGATATTACTTAGATGAAGATTTCGATTCTTAATTTATGTACGCGCTCTTGCTAGGTGTCCAGTCACTTGTGAAATCAAAACATAGAAATATTCCTTGTATTCTAGTCTTCAAATTTTATAACTTTACGGGTCTTATGATGACTATGGGAGGTTTAAGGAGTCTTAGTGAGTCTAAGGACATTTTAGCTGCTTTATTTTTGTATTTTTAGGCATTATCTTAATGTTGGATTATGTTTCGTTTCTTTTTCTGCGATTTATCATGTGGCCATTTAATTTATCATGCTTTAAGGTTCTGATTTTAATTTTTAGTTAGTTTGTGAGCAAGTCTGTGATACCCTTGCCTGCTTTGAAAATAGAAAGTCCTACTTAGCATATGGAGTATTTGTTAGAGCCTATCTTAGTCTGTATAGAGGTGGAATAATTTAATTCAATCAACTTGTTTCCAACGTCTTTACATGCAAGATAAAATGCATTTTTCTTCTTTTTGTTTTTTCCTTTTGAGGTAAAACAGTAGTGGTGATGTTCACATTTAATTGAATTTTAGATGTTTCCTATTTTTGTCTATGGCATGACTCCACGATGATGGTTCAGTTTACCATCTAACTTTCTAGTGGAGGATAGCAGTGGTAAACTGTCTAATTTGGATCTGCAAAAGATAAGCTCCCATGCTTTTACCGAGCATGACTTTCTTTTGATACTGATAAATTAATTATGGAGCTCCATTTCCCAATATTCTGATTCATGGAAATATCTCCTTATATACCTTTATAAGGGCCACCAAAAATATATTCCCTGTAGTTCAAATTTGTTGTACTCACTTGTTTCTTTATAAACATTGCAGGTGCATGAGTTGTTGAAGCTGTACAATGAAGTGGAAGTCTCTTCACAGCGTTTACTCTTTAAAATTCCTTCAACTTGGCAAGTAAGACATACAGTTGATTCCATTACTCATCCTCAATATCTTGAAAGTTCAAAATTGCAAGAAATTGGTTGATGTCTGGCTTCATTCTGTTCTCTATCTGATTACAACTTTCTTTCACATTCAGGGGATAGAAGCGTCAAGATTGCTAGAATCTGAAGGAATACAAACTCACTTAACATTTGTTTATAGGTATCAAACTCACTTAACATTTGTTTATAGGTATTTGCTTGGAATTTTTGTTGTGTTATGTGATAATTTCCACATTACTGAATGTCATAATGATGTTATCTCAAGGTTATATGTTAGATTATAGTAATCAATATTTGAGCACTTTTGTGGATATCAGTATCTTGTTTACACTTTTACATATATGTACCTACTACATACATACAAAAATACATACATATATTTTCATTTCCTGCTTATTGAATGTTGTAGTGGATATGTTGAACGTGTGTGTAGTTTCCTTGTTCATCTTTTTAGTGGGTGTCAATGGGCTGGATCAGGCAAGGTTGGTGTCACGCCCCAGATCTGGATCCGTGACACGGCCGTGCTATTGCCGACTACCACCCACAATAGCACGCAGCCTCATACATGGGTAACAGGGTAG
>JAOXJJ010000438.1:6313677-6336535 GCA_025769935.1 Phoenix roebelenii
CATAAAAGATTATTGCAGGGATGGTCGCATAATAAATGAAAAATTAAAAAAAGAAAGTTAAAGATCAAGTTAGCATTTATATATAATCACATATACATATACATATACATATACATAAAACACACACACACACACACATATATATATATATTCTTAAGAGTTATAAAAGGCATAAAATATCCTTAAGAGTTATAAAAGTAATAATATTTTTTGTCTTAAAAAAATGGGTAGATTGATAATCTACCATAATAGAGAGTAGATTATCAATCCCCATATATATATATATATATATATATATATATATCTTGATTAGAAATTTGCCAAACTATTATTTATCTTGCGGATGTAAACAACATAAAAGATTATTGCAGGGATGGTCGCATAATAAATGAAAAATTAAAAAAAGAAAGTTAAAGATCAAGTTAGCATTGAATGGAGACGAACACGTAAGATAGAGCTGGACTGGATGGATAAGGATTATATTTTAATTAAATACAAAACATCACGATTTAGCCGTGCCCGACTCTTTGACGCAAAAAACGTGCCACCATTTCGTCAAATGTCGAGCGAGGAGTCAGTCTTACCTCGCCGTCACCTGCCCGCCTTTTTTTTTTCCAAGCGAAAAGTATACGTTATAAAACGCCTTCTTTCAGAACTTTCGAGCTGTCAATATGACGTGGGGCCACATAACTCCATCTTGACACCTTACGTGTCCAGATCACGTCGCTTAGAATTGTCCCTAGGGGTGGCAAAATATGATCCGACCCGCCAACCTGACCCATGTTCGATCCGCCATAAACATGTTTGGGTTTGGCCTAAATAGGTTCGGATCGTAAATAGGTCGACTCATTTAACCTGTTTATTAATTGGATCAGATACGGGTTTTAGATGTCTGACCCGTTTAACCCGTTTATAATTTGATACCCACAGTTTTTTTTCCCACTTGCTGCGAGTTGGGACTGGAGTCTGACCCTTTTTTTTGTTTTGTTTTCATAAACAGAGTCACAGTGGCACAGACGCTCTCGTTTAACCATTTTTTTTAGCTCCATTTCCAGCGGAAGATCTCTACGACTCCATCCCCTCCGATTCCGAGCCCCACCTCCGCCGAAAGCAGTGGAAGTTCTCCTCCTCTTTAGTCGGTGATCACCCCCGCCACCTCTGGCCGTCCACGGACCCCTAAAAGCCCCCCTCCTCGGCCCCGACGACCCCCGCGACGCCCCCGGACGCCGCCGACCGAAAATCGAGCGACGGGGAGAAAGTACCGGGAGAACTCAAGACCTCCGGGAGGGCGGAATCCGAGAGCACGAGGGCGGCGGCGGGGCTAGGGTTAGGGTTTCGGGCCCTCCCCTCTCTCCGTTCTCCTTCTTCGGCCCTCAAGACCCCGAGCCCACCCTAGCGGCTTACGGTTAGGGCTCAGGCGTCGACGGCGGCGGCGATGAGAAGGTATGAGTTCTGCAGCTCCTCAAGGTTAGGGTCGGGCCCATCGCCGGAGTCGTTGTCTTGGGTACCGCCGGAGTCGTTGTCGTCGAGCTCGAGGTACCGCTGCCGGGCAAAATTTTGAATGGGTGGAAGAGAGTAGGGCGACCCACCAATGACCGACTCCTTGGAATCCTCGATCATCGGCGGAAGAGAGAGGAGTCGATCGTTGGCGGGTCGGCGGAAGGAAGGGAAGGTGAGCCACGGAAGTGGGTTGCGGTAGCGTGAACAAACTAGGGCTGCCCCAATTTTTTTTTTATTAAACGGGTTAAACGAGTCGGGTCGGTTTACCCGTTTAATAAACATGTCGGGTTCAGGTTGTAATTTCCTGATCTGTTTAATAAACAGGTTGGGTTCAGATTTAAACTTTTCAGATCCGACCTATATTTGATTCGATCCGTTTATGTCTGACCCGACCCGTTTGCCACCTCTAATTGTTCCTCTCAATTGAGACATCGAAAAGCTAAGCCCTTGTTCATACCCCGTCTTTTTGATGAAGCCATGCTCATGTCCTGTCGGAGATATCGTTTGCCCAATTCCATCAACACGTCCGTTGGAACCCTAAACGGCAACCGACCAACCTCAATAAAGACAACAATAATAGCTCACCTGTTTGGAGAATGTTACGTTCTTTTTACTTCATTGATCTTAATTCATCTCAGATGAATTATGGGCAATGACTATTCCTATTGGAAAGTGGCCCACTCCAATGAATTCTACATCATTGCAAAATTTTTAGATCAAAGATCATATGTATGATGGTGAGAATTGTTGAAATGCGTCAATGATTTATCGGTACTTATCAGAGATGTTGGTGGAAAGAATTCTTACTATTCTTATACCTAGGGAAGATAATGCAGATAAATTAGGATGAGCTCGGGCTCTGGCTCGGTACCGAGCTCTGTATTGGACTCGAGCTCAGGCTTACTTGGCAAAGTAAAGGCTCGGGCTTGAACTCGTAGAGCTCGTTTCAATTATGAGCTCAAGCCCGAGCCCGAGCTCGGCAAGTAAAGGTTCGGGCTTGAACTCGTAGAGCTCGTTTCAATTACGAGCTTAAGCCCGAGCCCGAGCCTAAGCTCGGGCTCGGCACTAGGAAGGTGGTGGAGGAGGTTGGAATGGAGGAGGAGGTCGAGATCGTAGAGGTAGAGGGAGAGGGTGGAGGCAATGATGTTGAGGTCGCTTTGGAGGAGGAGCTTGCCGACAGGGAGGGAGGGGTCGAGGCAGCGGGTGGAGAGGAAGTGGAGGGGAGGGAGGAGGTCAACGAAGAGGGGATTCGCTGGCCAGTGGGGGAAACGGGTGGCATCGGCAAGGGAGGATTGGAGGAGGGATAGCTTGGAATGGAGGAGCCACCACCGGCCGACAAAGGACTTGATGGAGAGGGCGGCGACGAGGAGGATGGGGAGGAGGCGATGGAGGATATGGTCGAGGGTCAAGGCAAGCGTGGCGATGGCGGCAGCGGACGGCGGAGGAGGAGAAGGGGGAGTCATGGGTTGAGGGCCAAGCGGGCTCCGGAAGAAGGGGCGAGCAAGAGGAGCATGGATGGAAAATAGGGGGGTGGTCAGTGGTGGGGGTTGATAAGATGGAATGGATGGAGAGGATTGCTTGCAAGGGAAGGAAATGAAAGAGATGGTGGGGGTGCCTAGTTTCCTGACAGTAGTCGGGATGGAATAAAAGCAAAGCAACGCGGGTTCGCACAAAACGGCCCGTTTGGGCTTGTGAGCTGCTCGGGCTCGAGTTTAAACGAATCTTATTTTGGGCTCGGGCTCGGGCTCGTTTGACTAACGAGCGAGCTCGAGCCGAGCTTTTACCGAGCCAAATCCGAGCAGCTCAGCTCGTTAATAGGCCTAATAGAACCTTTCATCTGAATTGTCCATCAGAGTTGCTGATTTTGATAAATTTTTTATCAAAAGCATTAGTTGGATATGGAGGGTTGGCATACACACCAAGATTGCTCTATTTTTGTAGAAATTAGTATGAAATCGACTTTCATATGGCAACATTTTGTACCACCATAGCTTACATATTTTTGATCATTGTAACCTATGCCATGATTTAGAGAAATTTGTTCTCATGTTATTTACATTGTAGTTTGGCTTCCTAGATGTGCCAATTTTTAATGCTTCGACTATCTCTATATTTTCTCTTGATACTTTTTTCTAGATTATTAGAGAGAGCTATGGAAAGGACAACCAGTGTTCAAACGCAGGATTGATGTTTTATATTGCATGACAAATTTGGATGGCCAAAAATGATCGCATATTATTATTCAAAGTGCCAGAGTGATTCCTACAAGAGGTTCAAACCAAGCATAGGAGTATATTAATGTTGCTGCCTTAAAGGAAACATTGATAGTTGGGAAAAACTATGGCTCTTCTTTCACAGGTTTTGTATCCCCTAAGAGGATCTATTGCACTTAGGAGTCACCATCTCTTAGTTTTCTCAAGATTAACTTTAATTATAGCATTTTAAATAGTGGTATGAGTTAGTTTTGTTTTTAGAAATACGAGTGGTGCTTTAGTTGTGGCAGGCGAAGTTAGATTAATTGATTATACACTTTTTATGGTAGAACTTCGTGCCGCATGGAAAGGTATTATATGCATTAAAAATTCTGTAGGCGGATCCTCGGCAGTTGTTAGATGGCTATCTGGATTAGCATCTTCAAAGATCAGTACCCATTTATTACGACAAAATTGTTGGAAAATGGAGAAACTCTACAATCTTTTGAAGTAGTTATATATGTTTATAAAGAGACTAACGGCTATCGATTACACTTCATCATTACACATCCAAAACTTCCTCCGCAGGCACATCTTACCTTTCCGGTTCCCTCCAAGCCTGGACCTACCAGTCATTCTCACCTCCTCTTCTCGTCCCGAATCAGACACCAAACGAGTTCCTGAGCCTATGTGGCACCGAACCAATGGCCCAAAATCTCAGGGAACTCCCCAGCCTCTATGCCACGTAGGTAAGGAATGCATTGGTGAACTTTCTAGGCTGCGTAGCAGTACCGTTCCCTCGCTCCGACCAAAGATTTGTGGGCCTCCAACTCCCGGGCTCCGTCGGTGCGGCGTTAGGGTCGGACAGGACGAAGGACACCTAACGTGTCGTTCTTCCATTGGTAGTCCCAGAATCATTGTTCCACTTTACCCACCAACCAAAGTTCTCTGCTGTTATAGGGCCGACAGCTAAGCTTACGGGGTTTGCATGTCTGCATCCATCTCGCCTCCATTTCTCTCTCCCTCCCCTCGCTTTCTTTTTATAGCTCCCGTTCCCTCGCTCAATACGTAAACTTCCATTCCCTCTCCAAACATCCCCATTTTTGTTAACCTCCATTTCTCTCCATTGGCTCGACTCCAATCGGATTCTCCGCCGAAGGCGGTGTCCGGACCCGGCCCATCAATGGACGGCCGCCACCTCGAGTCCTCCTCCTCGCTCCCCTTCTCCTACGCCCCCCTCCCCTCCGGCGCAGCCGCCGGCGTCCCCGCCGAGCGGCATCGGTCCAACACCCGCCTCCTCTTCCTCGCCGCGGTCGTCTTCTGCCTTCTCGCCCTCGCTGCCTTCCTCTCCGGCGATCGCGGCGACGCCCCTCCCCCCGATCCCTCGGCCGCCTCCTCTCACGTCGCATTCCGCCCTGTCTCCCGCGGCCCCTCCGATGGCGTCTCCGAGAAGACCTCCGGCGCCTTCCCGACTCTCCTCTCCGCCACCGCTGGCGACTCTGCTGCCGCCCCCCCGCCCTACCCCTGGACCAACGCCATGCTCGAGTGGCAGCGCACCGGCTTCCATTTCCAGCCTCCCAAGAACTGGATGAACGGTCCTGATCTCATCTCTCTCCCATTTCCTTTTTATTTAAGAAACAAAAAAAGAACGAGCTTTCTTAATTTCTAACTCCTTTTTTCCCCCCCCGGATGGTGGTGGAATCTGATGTCTTTCTTCTTCTCTCTTCTTCCCCTCAGATCCCAATGGTAAGCAAAAAAAAAAAAAAATGTTGATCATCAAGCATTTGTAAGTTTCTGAAGAGATCCTGAACGTCGGATTTGATCTGATGGTACATACGCAGGGCCGATGTGGCACAAGGGGTGGTATCATCTCTTCTACCAGTATAACCCGGACTCCGTGGTGTGGGGGAACATCACGTGGGGCCACGCCGTGTCACGTGACCTGGTCCACTGGGAGCACCTTCCCCTCGCCATGGTCCCCGACCGCTGGTACGACCTCAGCGGCGTCTGGACCGGCTCCGCCACCATCCTCCCGACCGGCCAAATCATCATGCTCTACACCGGTTCGACCAACGAATCGGTCCAGGTCCAGAACCTGGCCGTCCCGGTCGACCCGTCCGACCCCCTGCTAAAAACCTGGGCCAAGTCCGACTCGAACCCGGTCCTCGCCCCCCCGCCCGGGATCGGCGCCAAAGACTTCCGTGACCCCACCACCGCCTGGTACGACCCGTCGGACGACACGTGGAAGATCGCCATCGGGTCCAAGGATGGGTCCCACATGGGTATCGTGATCGTGTACAGGACCCGGGATTTCGTCCGCTACGAGCTCGTGCCGGGGCTGTTACATAGGGTGCCGGGGACGGGGATGTGGGAGTGCGTTGATTTTTTTCCGGTGGCTGCGGCGGAGGGGCCAGAGGCGGCGGAGGGGATGGACACGTCGGCGGAGGCGGGGCCCGGGGTGAGGCACGTGCTGAAGGCGAGCATGGACGACGACCGGCACGACTCCTATGCCATCGGGACGTACGATGCCGAGACTAACACGTGGCGGCCGGATGACGAGCGGATGGACGTGGGGATTGGCCTGCGGTACGACTGGGGAAAGTTCTACGCGTCCAAGACCTTCTACGACCCGGCGAGGAGGAGAAGGGTGTTGTGGGGTTGGATCGGCGAGACCGACAGCGAGCGCGCCGATGTTTTGAAGGGATGGGCTTCGCTTCAGGTACGTCGGTCAACGACTTTTTCTCCCTCTTTTATTTGACTTTTTTACACGACAAATATTTTTCGCCGAGACATCAGTTCCTGTGCATGCATGGGAGTTCCCGTGTGCATGTTGGATGATTCATCCACTGTGATAATCTTAGCGTGCTGATGAACGGTAGATGGCTGGCTACACACGGGATTCCAGGACAGCCAACTAATCGTGCTTTTTTTTTTTTGATGGTTGGTGATAAATATTTATATTTTATACTTCGTAATATATTGCACCTTGTTTTTACTCTTACTGTTACAGTAGTCTTGATATATTGATTTTTTTTTTGAAATTTTCATCAAAGTTCCATCTTAAGCATGACGAACCAACTCGACGGTTGATTTCCATATTGATTGATTGATTGATTGCATGCATAGGTAAGCTATTATTTTATAAGGTTAATAAAGCATCATTTTAATAATCAAGGTTTAAAATAATCGCCATTCTAACATTATAATAGCCATTGAGGGGCTCTGTATGCTGTATAATTTTGACTTCTACCAAAATGTTACATTTGTTGACCGCAGCAATTAAAGTGTTGGCCATTATTCAATTTTGTTGATGTTTGACATATTTGCTATGTATTTGGATCAGATATTCCGAATTTAAATTTCTTGACTAATTAAAAATAATTTGTTTATTTGATAAGCAGTGGCTTAGCAAATTAATTTTATTATTTTTTCATCATCTTTTGTTATTTTCTGTAAGATTGGCTAGTAATGGCTGTTAAAATCCATTCCCACAAATATCTGAACCACAGATAAACTAGATAAATAACAGTCATTATCTATAAAAAAAAGTTTCTAAGGTCAGTTATTTTGAATCAAAATTTATCCATATTTAAACTGTGCTAGTAACACCATGATGCGATAAAAAATCCACTAGATCAAAATCATTAGGAGCCCTAGTTCAGTAAAGTTCATTATACTTTCTTTTAGTAATAGAGAATGGTGCAAAACTTTCAGGATCATCAAGATGCTGGCCATTCCCAGGCTATTTGTAAAGCTGTACCATGGCCTTCTTTAATTTTAATTGCATAGGGCCAGTGGCACATTGACATGGGATCCATAAAATTGGGACCCATATGAAGGAAAACGTGCAGTTCGGTGGTTTATCATTGCCTGTGCGCGAGCAGCAAGTGGATGTGGAACCTCAGTGAATGAGTACTTTGTTAGATGAATTAGGCCATAAAACATAGATGTTGGTTCTATAACTAATATAAGCATTAAACTCTTTATTCCAAAAGGTGACAATGTCACCTGTGTTTTGGTGTCCTTGAATATCTCAGTTAAGATCGTTATATGCAATAGACTTGTACTTAATCCACATGTCATATATTAGAATCCACCCTGTAATGCATTGTGGGCCATAGAATTACTTCAGTAGATCTAGGCCGTGAGGTCTATATATAAAGAATCTAGAAAAAACCTGGCCTGACTGAAGTTTGTTGTAGTGAGGATCCATGCTCTCTGATCGATTTTAATCTCAAAATATTTAGTGACTTATTCACAGATTATCCATAGCAGCTGAAGTGCATCACCATGTGATAAGATTTTACTGTTCGCTGGATTTCATGAGTTTATTTGTGAACTTAATGATAGATAGGAGGACTTCAATACCCTTCAATTACTTCATAAATATAACACTGCAGGCCATCCCCCGAACGGTGCTTTTTGATACCAAAACCAGAAGCAACCTGCTCCAATGGCCTGTGGAGGAGGTGGAGAGATTAAGGATGAGCAGCAAGAACTTCAGTGGCATCGTCATTGACTCTGGATCAGTGCTCTCCCTTAACATCACTAGAGCCACACAGGTAGCTCAGAAGCAAGAAGGGCATTTTGGTCATTTCATCTTTTTCGCCGTCATCACGCTCTAATGGTAATTAACTGAGAACCAATTATTAACTTCTTGTTTCTGTTGCAGTTGGATATAGAGGCTGAATTTGAGATTGAGGAGGAAGCATTGGCAATGACAGTCGAGGCCGATGTAGGGTACAACTGCAGCACGAGCGGTGGGGCTGCTGAGAGGGGCATGCTTGGACCATTTGGCCTGCTCGTCTTGGCTAATGAGAGGCTGTCGGAGCAGACTGCAGTCTACTTCTACATTGCAAGGGGAACAGATGGCAACCTTCGCACTCACATTTGCCATGATGAATTAAGGTTTATAATCCTTGATCTTCTTCTTCTTGTCTTACAATTATCTTTAAAAACTATAAAAATTAGGAGAGACAAGGCATCCCTTATCTTATTCAACATTAAAAGGTTGTGATCCTCAAAGATGGATCTTGATAGAGATTGTAGGATTCAGGCTGTCATCCTACCCACATTCCTAGATCTGCCTCCCTTCCCTCTTCATTTTGAGAAATGAATGATACGGTGCATTAGGTGAACATGAAGTTATGGTCCACCAGTCCTTGCAGCTCATTTCTCATCAAATAATGACCGACTGCCTTCTATTTATCGTGCACGTAATAAGCTATTAAGATTTCACTAAATGAGAATCCAATGATGGTTGATTGCCCTTGAATTTTTTCCCCTCCGACGATCCTATGTCCTTAACACTACAAGCATGTTCCATGCATGAACATGTTTTCTTTTTCCCTCCTATATGTAAGCTGCATTACGAGAATTCGAGTTAACAAGGGCTAAGTTAGGAATTTCCAAGAGTTAGGTTATCTCTTCTTAAGGAGGTTAACTAATCTTGTGATTGATGGATGGCAAAATTAAGTTTAAAGGTTAAGTAGCTTCTTCCTGCCCTGCCAGCATAACATTCCCATCAAGATCAATGGCAATGCTTGCATAATGACTGCATTAGTTACTAAAACAAATGAAAAATCCATCAATCGACATTGCTGATCTGCCCTTTTATTTAATGATGGTGCCCTTTGTACACTCTTCAGGCTAAACATCTCTCTCTCTCTCTCTAGTTTTATTGTAGTTTTATGCATGCACATGCATGTCCATGATACATAGATTTCAAACTAGTGGCTACATGGCTTTGTGAAAGTTGATGCCATGTCATAAACTCTGTTTTCTTTTGCCTACAGGTTTTCTGATAGTGCTATCCATTCTACATAGGTTATGCATCAATTTGGAACACTGGTTGTGGAACTTAATATCATGCAATCTGCTCAAATGTAGGTCATCCCGGGCAAATGACATTATCAAGAGAGTAGTCGGGAGCACGGTTCCGGTGCTCGACGGTGAAAGGTTGTCCGTGAGAATACTGGTAAGTCAACGTTCGAGGACTTATCTTCTGTATTATCCTTTAATTATCTAAGGGAGATCACACCCCCCAATTAAAAAAAAAGAGATGAATCACATTGTTGTCTAGAAGCAGGAGGGCAGTGCCTGAATGAAAGAATCACTTTATCATGAATTAAAAATCAGCAAGCAGTGGGATATTTTGGTTAGAGAAGAAATTATAATTGGTAAATCTCTTTCTAATGATGCCTTGAACTTTTAATCCATACTGGAAGGTGAGTCATTCACAATACAATTTTACATGTGACCTGCCCTTAAATATCCAATAGATCATTAGTTTTATCAAATTTGTGCAAACAAACCCTGTTCTTCCATCTTTATCACTTTGTGATATCCATAAAGACATCGATTCAGAGGTTAAGGTATGATCTTTTGTCATGTTCAAAAAATAAATAAATAATTTGCATGCTCAAATATAAATTTATCTTTTTATGCTTATACTTTTAGATAGGAAGACAGGAGAGTTCATAAACTATGAATGCACGGTTTACATATAAATTTTAGATTATATTATATGGTCAACATTTATTAATAAAAAGTTTCTCAAAATTCAGTCACTAAATTCTTGCAGTGCATGGAGATATTTCTAGGGGAAAACAAGAGAGATTTATTATAATGATTGCATTCATGAAAGAAATAGAAGAATATTTACTACGATCATGTTCAGATATCTTTTTCTTGAACATATGATCAAGTTCAAATGTCGCTTAAGTCTAGATAGATTAATACTTCAACAACATCTGCAACTTGGATAGAGTATGAATGGAATGCGATTTTTTCCTAGGTGGATCACTCTATTGTTGAGAGCTTTGCTCAAGGAGGGAGAACATGCATCACCTCTCGCGTCTACCCGACTGAAGTGATCTACAGTGCAACCAAAGCCTTCCTATTCAACAATGGCACCGGTGCTTCAGTGACTACAAGATCTCTCACCATATGGGAGATGGACTCCACATTCGATCACCCCTACTCCACCCAAGTTTAGGGATTAATTTATACTCTTGGTCTCCTTTACCCCTCGACCATATTGAATTTTTTTGCATCCAACCCAATAACCTCTTATTTCCCATTTCAGCCCTTTCGATTATATGTATTTCTACATCATTCATTATCAAGCTCGTTGTCGAGCTGAGTTCAATTCCATTGGAAGGATGTTTCGAGTAAATTTTTTTAAGAAAAAAGATTTTATCTGTGAGCTCTTTCTATTGTGTGCCACTATTAATGTTTGCTATAGAAAGATCGATAAAATGGTCTTGTTGTTTGAAACAAATATAGCTAGCTGATAAGGCAAATAGCTTTACTGAGACGATGATCGATAGCTAGTCCCAGTAGATGATCAGCTATATTGGGATTGAGACACGGCCTAGACTCCTACAGGAGGCAGCATCGGAGAATTTTCTGCAATGGGGGGAATGCCTAATGGAGCAATGCCATGTGGACGTTGAAAGGCCATGAGTCGCGAACTCTTTTTGTTAGAGAAGAACAATTATGATATCCGAAGAATAAGCATCGGCTAACTCTGTGCCAGTAGCCACAGCAAAGCAATGGCTAAAAAACTCAGAGTTGCCTTGGGCACTTATCAACCAAATTGAGAATACCCAGAAAGAAACAAAAGAAATATGGGAAGAGGAGACTAAAGACAAAAAGTTCGGGTGCATCAGCTACCGTCTATGGTCGGCTCCTTGATACCTTCTTTCAACCCCCAACTCCTGTCTTTTTCCTCTCCATCTCTCATAACCAACTAACCACATTTTGAGGAGAAAGTGGCCCAATATGTTAGCAATAAATCACCTAAATAAACAAATGAATCTAAAATTACAATTAATAGAAACACTTAAAAGGAATAACATATATATCTATGTATTATTAGGTGTCAAAATAAATCTATTCATTTAATAGATTTAAATCATAAAATTACAAATTTTACAGATCTACTAATATTAAATTTAAAATGAAAGTAAGAGAAAATAGTCTGATTGAAGGTAGGTCGAAGCGCGTAGACGTTGTTTCAAAGAAGTGTTTGTCCCCACATATGGGTCTTCCGGCAATCCTCCTCAGAGATACGACGATCCTAAACTTCTTCTTCGGTACGTCTCGGAAGAAGCCAAATCGAACCCGATCGGACTTGCAGATCCAGCAAAAAGTAAAATAAAAAAATAAAATAAAATATAAAAGAGCAAGAATAAAAATCAAAAGTGGCTAGGAGGAGGAAGAACTTTTCTCCAGATTTTTTTCAATATTTTTCTCTGATTTTTCGTATCTCGAAAGGATGAAAAACGAGGTATTTATAGGAGTTTTAGTGCTGGGGTATAGGTAATTTTATTGACACGTCCGCGCTCTTCACGCGGACGCAGGCAACGTGCGCCAGCGGATGCCAATTGGTGACCGCTGGCGTGCGCCCATTTATTCCCAAAAAAATGCCCAACTGGAGTTTCCAATTTCAAATGCGCATGCGGCCCAAGAAGACCGCGTGCGTATTTAATTTTTCCCACACAATATATATGGCAAGCAAATGGCTTCTCGAGCACAGTGATGCCACACCGTCATGGTCACTAAAGATCTATGCCCGAAAACATAGGTTTGAGAGTCTTATCCAAATGATGCTAATTTGCTGCCCCTTTAGGAGTTGGGATCTCCAAGAGATTATGTTTGAATTGGATGTACTAGTAAAGTCCGTCCCAAATTCAATCCATGTGTGTGTATATTTTCACAAATCTTCTCTCCAAAGCAAAAAAAAATAATTATATTTAAAAAAATATATTTTTGTAACTTTATCCAACCCGAGCCATCCAACCCGTTCCGTTTCAGTCTACCCCACCCCACTTTGCCTTGAGACAATACTCACCCCACCCTGCCCCGAGACATATATGAGGTGGGTATTGGTATACCCAACCTGTAATCGACCCATTACCATCCAATCTGGATATATATATCTATTTACAAATCTCCTCTTAGGCCAAAAAAATTGATTTAAATATAAAAAATTGATTTTTGTAAATTTACTCAATCAGACTTGTTCTACTAGCTCTGTTTAACTCTACCCGCCCCGCTCCGACCTGAGACTCTGCCTAGCCCAAGGCAAGTATGAGGTGGGTATAGATCATAGTCTACCTGATCCATAATCGACCTATTGCCATCTCTAGTTAAAGAGAGCATGGAAAAAGCTTGTCTATACAATAGTGCAAATCTGGTACCAATATATATATATATCCATATTTGTTTTATTTAACGAATACAAATATGAATACATAGTCAAATGAAAAATTCATATCTATATTTGTTTTAAACAGATATGGATATACATTAAATAATGAAAGTATGGATATAAATACTTATATAAGTCGGATAATTAAACTTTATGACCACAAAATCAAAAAAGTTGTTAAGTGAAAGGTAAATCAAGTTAATAGTATATTTATATGGTCATTTATTTTTTTAAAAAAACTTTATGATTATTATATAAAATTAGATAAGATTACAGATAGAAACAAATATTTAAATAAGAATCAAATAGTTATCTATCCGTACAATATCTATTTTTTTGACAAAAATAAAAATAAATATGGATATTAGTTGGATGCTCAAATTTATATTCATATCTGAATAGATTCGAATCCAAAAATAAATTTAGACAAATATTATCCAGTCTACTTTTATCTTTACCATGCTACATCTATTCTGAGAGCTAGAAAAGTTATTCTTGAGAGAGATTTTAAGACTATTATAATTAGGTACTCATCCTCTCTTAGAAAATATCCAGAAGATTCGTGCCCACTAGAGATGTTTAAATCTAGACATACATTTTTGAAAACAAACATGGCAGGAAAATGGACCGCATCCTACATCACCGGCTCGGTAATTTGGGACTCTATTGCATTTATACCTAAGCTTCTTAATTACATTTTATTTTTAATTTACCCCTTTACCTAATTTTTTTTTTAAGATACATGATTCCATCTTATGATACTTTCTTGTGCTTCTAATCCCGTGCAATCACATATCTCAACAATCATATCCTTTACGTAACCCATCGTAGCTGCCACATCGTACATATAACGGTCACATGAATCCGCAGTTGGCGGTTACGTTGGAATTAGAGCCGTCGTTTAGCTGAGAAAATTAATGAAATCTATTACTTTGTCCGACCAACGGTCTCTCTCTCTCTCTCTCTCTCTCTCGTTCTCGGAGTCGGAGATGGCGCGGTTGGCCGGCGGCTGCAAAACCACGTGAGAAACGTTGGATTTCCAAACGGCGGCGCAAACGTTCGATTTCGAAGCGGCGGGCGCCTGCAACGGGCCCACCCCGATACGCTGTTCACCATCCCCGAGACAAGCTTTCGAAATTAAACCACACAGCAACATTTCCTCACACCAAAAACGAACGTGGCAGCATCCGATAATTGAGTTATAATGTTCTGTGTTCCAGAAATCCATGCAAATCCCATGAACGCCTGCCGGTTGGCGCCGCACTGGTGACAAACTGGCGCCCGACGATCCCTATTCATCCACCCTTTTCCAAAACTAGTCTTTTTTCCAAAAAAGGTCGTACCTAGGATTCAAAAGCCAACTGCTGGGATTAAAAATAATTATAAAAGGCAAATTTTGTTAATCACCTTCCGTATAAGTAACCGTAAAAAAAAAATCTAAAATCCACAAAAATATTAATTTTAAATTCATTTATTTTTTTTTATTTCTCTCAACATTTAAGTCTCTCTCGGTTTGGCAAGCGGTAAACCGCTAAAAAAGGAGAGAGCATTACCAGGCATTGTCCTCTTCCGTCCTTCTCCTTACCATCTATCTGCGTTTCCCCTCCCGATTCCCCTTTGCTTCTAAGTTCTATCGTTACTTCCTCGGTTTCCGAAGGAATAACTGTCGCTATTCTCGTTCCCCCCAGGTTGGAATAGTGTATCCCAGGATACGGAGCGGAGAATGGTGGCGCGGCGGTCGGGCGCGGCGGCGGGCGTCGCGGCGCTGGTGTGGGCGGCCGCTCTGGTGGGGTGGTGCTCCGCCGCCTACGACTTCGACGTCTCCTACATCACCGCCTCCCCACTCGGCGTCGAGCAGCAGGTAAAAGCCGCCTCCAAGATGCTTCCTTTCTTTTCCGATCTCTGTCTCTTCGGTCTCTTCCGAGCTACATTTTGATTAGATTTCCAGTTCGCTGTATTCTTAGTACCAAGATCTTCTTCCGATTAAAAAAAGAAAAAAACACTCGTTTGGAGACGAAACTCGTGATCGTTGTTCTGTTTCTCCTCTTTTTGCTGTTGGTGATATTGAGTGGACGCAAATACTCATCGAAATTCCCCTTTTTTTTCCATGTCTTTTCTTTTCTTTTCTCACTTGTTCACTGATTAGGATAATGCTGAGTTATTTTTAAGAATTTTTTTTCTACTCTTCCCACCGGCAACTGATGTCTGTGACAGGTAGTAGCAATTAACAAGCAATTTCCCGGTCCCATCATCAATGTAACCACCAACGGGAATGTCGTGGTTAATGTGCTCAATAGCTTGGATGAGCCATTGCTCATTACCTGGTATATTTCTTTTCGATTCAATTAGATTGATGTTGGAATACACCTATTGATTTTGATTGGTTCGTAAGCTCTCTTGAGTTAGATTTTTACAAAAAGAATGTCTTCATTTGATGCTGCTACAGGGATGGGATTCAGCAGAGGATGAATTGTTGGCAAGATGGGGTTTTGGGAACGAATTGCCCCATCCCGCCGGGCTGGAACTGGACCTACCAGTTCCAGGTGAAGGACCAGATTGGGAGTTTCTTCTACTTCCCCTCCCTCGGTCTTCAGCGGGCAGCCGGAGGCTATGGTGGTATTATTGTCAATAACCGGGACGTAATCCCCGTGCCCTTTGGGAAGCCTGATGGGGACATCACCCTCTTCATTGGGGACTGGTACAACAAGAACCATACGGTCAGTGGAAATTTTGAATTTTTTTTGTGAATATATGAGTTGTGGAAGGTTTATCGAGCGACTGGTTTAAGGTTTGTGGGATTTTGTAGGCCTTGAGGAAGGAACTTGATGATGGCAAGGACCTTGGCATGCCTGATGGTGTTCTGATGAATGGGAAAGGGCCGTATCGGTACAATACTACACTTGTTCCAGCCGGGATAGACTATGAGACTATCAATGTTGAACCGGGTAAATTTTCATGCGATGACCCACTTTCCAGTCTTGCAAATTATGTTTACTTTAATTCTTTACCAGACACCATAGAGATCTATTGGAGTTGGGCAATTTTAGTACATATATTGGCTGATAAAACCAAGACTTAGTGCATTTTTATGGATCATTTGTTTTTCCTTACATCATAGATGCATTAGTTAGTTAAGGAGAATTCAGTTTTACTTATTACAAAGTAATTTTGAAAGTCTTCCTATGGCATGCTGAACTGTGGTTATATTTGTTGTCACTGCTGCTGTTTAAGAGATGGCCTATGAGTCGACATGGTTCTGGTTTTTAAAACTCAGAGATCTGAATCTTGAGTTTAGATATAAAAATCTAACTAAACCTTTTTGATGGTAATCATCTAACTAAATTCAATATATTTTAGATATAAACATCGTAATGTTGTCACGTTGTAAATAATATGACCTAATTTATTTGCAGAGGAAGGATATGTAGTCCTTTCTTTAGCTGCTCTTGTTTATTTATCCTATAAGTATGTAGTATCTATATATGTTCTATCATGATTTTTTGTTAAACAACAATACTATGAGACCAGTAGAAAGTTATTTGGCAGGTTAGGGTTACAATTTGGTTAAACCTTTTCTCTTGTATGAAATTACAATAATTAGGTTGCTTTCCAGAGCAAATATGACAGTGCAATTCACAGCCCAATTTTTTTATTTTTAATTTCAATAATTCTCGTATATCTTTTCTGAACATTGAGAACAAGCTGTTCTTAATATTTTTTCTGAATTTTACTGCTACTGTTCCATTTTCTGGCTCAAATTGGTTTACCTTGTAATTGTAGCTTCTGGGATGTGACTAGCATATGCAACATGGTAGCTAGTGTTTTATATACTAATTCCTTCTCCAAGTAATGTTGCTATGTTATTGATATTGGCAGATTTCTGCATATGGCATTGCTGTTATGTTACCTAACAGTCTTGTTTCCCTGAAACAGGTAAAACATATCGCTTCCGTGTCCACAATGTTGGTGTCTCTACAAGCTTGAACTTCAGAATCCAAAATCACAACTTGCTTCTTGTAGAGACAGAAGGAACTTATACTGTGCAGCAGAACTATACCAACTTAGATATCCATGTGGGACAATCATACTCATTCCTGGTTACAATGGATCAAAATGCCAGCAGTGACTACTACATTGTGGCAGGTCCTAGGTTTGTGAATGAGTCACTTTGGACGAGAGTTACTGGTGTTGCCATTTTGCACTATTCAAATTCCAAAGGCAAAGCATCTGGGCCTCTTCCAGATGGTCCTAATGATGTCTCCGACAAAATGTGGTCGATGAATCAGGCACAGTCTATCAGGTTTGTGCACAATATTTTGAGTATCCTATACATACACAGAGAAGACTGTTACTTTCCTTTATGGAATACATGATCTTTCCTTCTTTCTTATCTATTTTAAATTCGGCTTTTCTGGCTTTATGTTCTGAGCTTGTTTCTTCCCAAGAAGTTTGATACCCTGGCTAGAGAATTTTTTTAAAATAACATGTGTTTTTGTTGGTTTTTCTTCAAAGATAAAAACTATGTTTTCTGCACTGTCATTTTTTTGCACACAAGCCGCATCATGTTTTATAAGTTTAAATAAAAGATTTTGATATTGTATATCTGTAACAAACAACAAAATTATAGACTATCTGAGGACTTCCATTGTCTACTAGATCCTTTTTCTTGGTATATATCATCCATCATATATTTGTTCAAGAGTGTTCTTTTCTAATTTATCAGGACAAATCTGAGTTCTGGTGCCGCACGCGCCAACCCTCAGGGATCTTTTAAATATGGTTCGATCAATGTGACCGAGGTGTACATGTTAAGAAATGAGCCGCCTGTGGTCATTAATGGAAAACGTCGTACTACGCTCAACAGACTCTCATATTCTCCCCCTGATACACCATTGAATCTTGCTGATACGTATGATAAGAAAGGAATATATACACTCGATTTCCCTACTAGGCCACTTGATGGACCACCCCGAATTGGAGCATCTATAATTAATGCTTCATACAAAGGCTTCATGGAAATTATATTTCAGAACAATGATACTAAAGTCCAGACCTACCACATGGACGGATATGCATTTTTTGTTGTTGGGTATGGACAGCATCTCAGCTTTGCATTTCCAGGGTCAATGCATGTTTGTATCAGCATATTAACTAGATGTTTCTCCTTGTTAACTACAGAATGGCTTATGGGGAGTGGACTGAGGATAGCAGAAGCCAGTATAATAAGTGGGATGCCGTTTCTCGCTGTACCACACAGGTGTCTGCCTGTACACTAGTCTTCCATGCTTTATAGAGAAATGATTTGATCTTGGTATTCTTGACAATTATCTTGCACTGGTGAAATTGAATTTGGTGTATTCTTATCTGTTTCTTATCTGTTTTAGTCCTTAATCAATGGATATATATGAAGAGAAACCCCTCCCCCCTTCCTTATTCACATCAAAGGCAAAACTAATTTTGAATTACTGTTACAATCTGATTTGTGAGTGATGTCTTTTCTTTTCTTTTTCCTTTTTTTTTATTTTTTAACTCTTTTATGTAACATAAGCAAGAAAATTTTAATTTAGTTTTTAATTTATTTAGTAACAGTTTAGTAACAGTTTAAACAGCAATTGCAATTGCTGTGTCTGAGAGTCAGAAGTTGTTCCATTTTCAATGTAAAGCATCTTGCGTATCTTATATGATGATACCATTTGATTGTTTTAAAAGTAATATCCCAGCAAATCCTGTATTTCATCACTTTTCATCTAAAGCGTTCCACTTCTTTCACTTTCTGGCCTCTGATTTCCTTTCCAACCTTTGAGGTATTTAAGTGCTATTTTGAAGCCATTACCTCTTTATATATGCATCTTTTTACCTTTTTAAGTTGTAGTTTTAATCATTAAAACCGTGCCACTAGTTAAATTCTTAATCTCTAAAAGTCGCTTGCCTTTATTGTTTTTTGAATTATGTATCTATGCACATCATCTGTCAGCCCTTAGGAGTATTCAGTTTCTGAAGTATAGAAAGCAGTGCAGTTCAATTTGGGCTCACCTAAAACAGTGTTCAGAAATTATGGGACTAGTTTGGGAAATCTTAGAATGATGCCACATACATTGAAATCATATGCATGCATATACATTTATCTATCTTAGAATGATGACAGATGGATTAAAATCATTATGTATGCATATACATTTATCTTCACTTATACACATGTATAGACATAATGTTACACTGGCATACGCACACATGCACCCCCCACACACAGAAAGTTTGTGACTGTGTGTGTGAGAGAGAGCAAGAGGTTGAATGGCATCACCAAGGAAGATACCTTACTTTCATCTTAATTCTTGATGGACCTTAAATCCTGGTCAACTGTTGTGAAGTATATGTCTCCACCTTTTCCTTTTATGCCGATAAGTTCTTCTAGTAGTATGCAGTGTAATAAGCTTTGTTGTCAGGATCTCATGATCCATGGCCCAGATTGAAAGTGCCAGAGCAATCTAGATTGGATCCTTGGACCAGGATCATGATGAGAGTGGGATAAAGATTTGGTTCATATGATCCAGATGGTTGATAGTACTAATATTTGGATCATAAGATCTGGATCCAAGTCATCTCTTTACATACTAAACCTATTAGAATATCCTTTTCTTTAGATCAATCAGTTTCTTTGTGTCCTACAATGGCTAATTCATCATTGATAAATTTCCAAAGCATCAAATCGGCAATCTCCTTCAAATTTTCAACTTTTAAGAGTAAAGAAAAAAGAAGATGTTTAGTTGTTTTGGATCTAAGACCAAGAATTAAAATTTGCTTTTCATATCTTTTTCACCATTTTCAGAAAATTGGTTACTTCTACCATTCTATGATCTTCTACCTAAGAGGAGAAGTTAGTTCGATAGCTCATATCTATGTACGTTGTTCTGGGTCAAATTAAGATATTCTATGGATTTATGGTGAAATAAAATATTATTATTGATTGTTAAACATAGTATTTGCCTGTTGGGCATCATTTATGGTTTTTGGAAGCTGAACTTTTATGCCCTTACATGATGGCTTCTTTCTCCTTATTTGTTCGGATCATAATTTGTTTATGCTTCTTACTTTCTATGTCATTTCAACCCTATTTTTATGTTTAAAAGAAATTGGTAAGAATCTTACATTTCGCGATCTGATGATCTGATCCGATTCAACCCTCTCTACAATTGATGATACGATCCTGGGCTTAACAATATTGGCATCAAAGTGTCCTTTCATGTCTCGAGAGTATCCTGCTGTGTTCACCGAGAGCATACATTTAATTTTCTAGTTTGTTACTGTTCTTGTATTTTGGGATAACTTCAATATCTAAATCAAGTTTATGAGGATTTAGCTAGGAGAAGGAAAATCATTGGCATTTCTCTTTTTTTTGCATATTTTTCTCTTTCCACATTTATAATGTATGTGTTGCTTTTCTGAATGTCTTCAAAAGTGGGGAAGTGCTGGGCACAGGAATTTGAAAAGGCTAATAATTTGGTACAGACTGGGTAAGACTGTCCTCATTTTGTTTCATTCATCTTTGTTTGTGCTTGAAACACTGAGTAGAATGTTCTTCTGCTGTGCCAGATACTTCAACTGATACCGACTGAAACAGGACATCGTTAAGTAATCACTAATGATCAAGATGGATTGTTATATTTCTACCTGGCTTAGTTCTGCATATAATTTGGCTTAAAAAATTTGTAGTTAACAAAAATCTTTTGTGATTTGCTCTTCTTTTTTTTTGGCAAAGACACGAGCACATTGTCTTGTGGCCAAGTTAGAAAGGTCCCTTATGCGTGGCATGTCCCAGTTTCAATTCATCTTGTGTGTCCATGTGTTATTATGGAATCACCTCCACAGCAGCTGAACACGACCACCCATCCACGCACCTCGCCCACACACGCACCTTTTTTTTTTTTTTGGTAGATCGAATAGATCATACAGTTGTAGTACGAGTATATCCAAGAAAATCAGAAAATAAAAGATGGCATAAGGGGAGGGGCAGGGAATAGTCTCGTAGCTATCCTAAAGAATACCACCAAAGGATCGAGCAAAACGAATAAAGGTCATCTCTTTTCCCCCAAAACGAAACCACTAATACTGTGACGGTTTGAAAATGTAGCCTCCAAGTTTTGTAGAAATGTACTGTGTCCTTGAGTTCTGACAAAAGATTTGCTCAGGCTGCATGATATGGTGAGACAGTCTTAATATTTAGCGAAAAAAATCCTACACTCTATTGATTAAAAACAAGTGATGACTGCTGCTTTTTATTCTCATGTCTTGTTTATTGATATTCTTGTTTGATTGTTAAAATGCCCTACTCTGCACGTTCATGTTGGCTTTTGTTCGTTTCTTGTTTCAATGATTAGAGATGAAGCCATTCTGAGTTGCTACATCATGTCAAATTCTTGCCCAGCCACAATGTTTACCTGGTAACATTTCTACGGGATTTGATCTCAGGTTTTCCCAGGAGCATGGACTGCTGTCTTGGTGTCACTAGATAATGAGGGCTTTTGGAATGTGCGTGCGGAAAATCTTGATACATGGTACCTTGGACAGGAGGTGTATATAAAGCTTGTCAACCCTGAAACAAGTTTCAAGACCGAGTCGCCTAAACCGGACAATGCCCTTTATTGTGGTGCCCTTAAGAATCTGCAGAAGTATGTTACTGATATCCTTGTTGCCTTTTCTTTCAGACAAGTTGAAGCCCCTTTTTTTCCTGTCTGATCAATTGTTCGCAATCTGATATTTGCTTCAATTTTAATGATCTTCAGGGACCAGACACCTCATGGCTCAAATGCATCAAATTCATCTCCTTCAATTCTAAATGTTGGAAGCAAGCTGCTCACCTTGATGCTACTCTTAGCTTTGACTGCCATATTTGTGTAGTTGTTTGAGTAGAAAACATCGCAATTTTCGCCCCCTTGAGGAAAAAACTTTTGACCATAAGATTTCAAATGTGAAAATCTCTTCTTGTCAATAATGAATTTTCTGTGCTCTTGACATGCTTTTAGGTTGCATCTCATTTTGTCATCTTCATACTCTTTAGCTTTGACCATTCAGGAAATCAAAATTGTATAACATTTATGAAATGCAATTTAATGAAAGCATTTAAAGGTTCTTTTTGTTTGAGAGATCAGGCTCCATTATTTCCAGTCCTCACAGGACCACATAGGGATTATTTTCTCAATTATATCTACTCTGTATCTGCTCAATTTTTCATCTTTGCCACCTTTTATATCTTGTTTCGGTACATGAACCCTTACCATTGAGATGAGTTAGTTATCAACTTGGTTGCTTTATGGTTTTCGCTTTCTGAAACCTGGTAGAAGATTATTAAAAGGTAACAGCAACGTGGGGTTGATATTTCGGAGAACTTATGACAGGAACTATATGCTGTAGTGGTTGTGTGCACCTTAAAGACTACAATCTGTCATCAGAATTACTTTTTGCTGCAATTTGAAATCTGGAGAACTTGTTTGAGTTGTGGCCATTAAGCTAATCAGATACCTAACGACCAAGTTCCAGGTTGTGGGGATTATGTGGACCTGGCATCAGACACAGATCAACTAAACAAGAAAGCTAGCCTTGTGCTCAGGTTGGGTCAGGCTAAGAACATACTCGAGCCTACTCAGATCAAAAAGATATTCAGGCAGAACATGCAACTTTAGATTGGATCGGATGGATCGAGATGCTTTATTGTAGACAAAACATGCTCAGCTTGGGCTGGGAGGACTATAATTGTGAAAACATAAGGGTAGACATAGGTTAAAGGAAATGATTCTTCTAATAAAGAAAGTCATATGCCTCTAATAATTTTTTTCTAATATGGAAATGATTCTTCTAACAATTTTGATGATTTTCGGATACCAAAGTATGCTTGGTTGATCATCATATTGCATCCTTTTTTTTCCGAATGCGGTCATCATAGTGCATCTTGCAT
>JAOXJJ010000438.1:6336635-6401480 GCA_025769935.1 Phoenix roebelenii
ACACAATTGAAAAATGATCGAATATGCATCGGATATTAGTGTTTCTATGATATAATCCATATATTGTCTTCGTTTCATCATAGTGCATCTTGCATACACAATTGAAAAATGATCGAATATGCATCGGATATTAGTGTTTCTATGATATAATCCATATATTGTCTTCGTTTCAACGAAGATGATTACAGATTTTGACATCAATCGTATGCTAAATTTGGTATCAATGTTTGTTTTAAACTTATATGAACACAAATAGGATATTAGTAATATGGATATAAGTAGAGATACAGATCTGATATAATAAACTCTGTTGTTAGGATCTTTTTCCGGTTTTTTCATCAAATAAAGAAAAAGGCTATGCTTTACGTTTATTAATTTGAATTTAGTATACAAAGATCCCAACTTTCTTTTATTATTTTTAATACAAATAAGCAATCATACAAAGAAAACAAAAAAAAAATAACCATATTCATCTGATCAAATGAATCCTTTGATCCTAATGACTCAGCTGAGTTACCCATTTCAGTCAAAAGGTTGACTTTTAGGGATGCAATCCAAAAATTTAAGGATATCACCATATGATAAGGATATTATATTGAAAATATATTGACGCTGTCACTTACCTTCAGATTTTATGAAAGCTATATGAAACTCATTAGGACTGGAAACACCATAACTATCTTAAAAGAAAAAAATAGACCGGAAACAAATTCAGATAGTAATCAAATATTTATGTATCTATAGCCATATATGCTTTACCTTGAAAGGACAAGTATTAATTGGATGGTAAAACTTGTATCCACATCCAAATATATTAGAAATTGGAAATAAATCCATGAGGATATTAACCAAACCATTTTCACCGTGTTGTGATCCTTAGAAACATTACTAAATCAAGTCTGTTTGCAGCTCATGTAAAGGACATGAGCATTGCACTCTATCGAATCTTTAAACAGCGCAAGAATAAAAGAATTAAACATAATTTATAACTCCTTTGTTCTGCATGCTATCTCTATTTTTCATTTAATACTAATGACACTACAGATGCGAGTTCTATTCCACATCGTGAAAGTCCTAGAGTCTTCCCAAGTTATTCCACCTCCTATTCCATAGAATATGGTGATTTCATGATCAAAACACGAAATTTTGTAATGCAAGCTCAATTAAGATCTTCATGATGCAAAAAATCCATTAAAAACTGTACATAAAAATGAACTGAAAAGAATACTGAAAAAAGAAAAAGCAAGAGCATAATTGTCAACCCCATCTCTGACAAAATTGTATGGATCTAATATTCTCTTTGCATGCGATCCAATATCTGCTGTATTGATTGATATAAAGCGGTACTTGACTGCTGGCTTTTTGACTTCATGCACATTGGAATACCATGAAAACTGGCGCAGCATCTCACTTGCTCTGCTGCCTTCCAGAATATTCATCATTTTGAAAGCCAATAAATAATTAGGAACAAAGTGCAAGCTGCTATGACTGCAGAGAGAATAAGTGCGTCCTTGGAGCGCTTCCTTCTAATGGCACCTGCAAGTACAAAAGCAGCAGTAAGGACCGACCATATAATAAGCACAAAAAGAATTTAAGAACAGGATGCCTGAATACCAAGAAGGCCTCGAATTATAGGAAATTTGTCACCCAGCTGCTTGACTTTTCCCTGAACATTCCCAAACAAAGCCCTTTGTGTGCCCAGAACTGATCTTGTGCCTTGTGCTTGACCAATCACCTCATCAATCTAGGTAAAAGTGATTAGTTAGAATACATGAAGTAGTCTGATTAATGCAGGAGAGACTGGTCTAGGGAGAAAGTCTATCAGAAAGGATTACAATTGCTCATTCCATACGAAGAGAATCAAAGCAATGCTTTCAATAGATTAAAAAGTTGTTCTTATTGAAAGGTGCGATGAATAGTTTAGTGCAGAAATTTAGAACAAGAATAGTGGAGGTTATACACATATGCAAAACTATCAGCACATAAGCTTGCGACACATAAAGATCTACAAACAAATTGATAGAATAAAATTTCTTTAATATCCAAGCTATTAATTATTCCTACAATATCTCAGTTCTGTGAATGTCCAAATAAATAACAATCATGGTGGGAGTCAATCAGGTTTCTGATAGACTTTATCATCAAACTAGCTGTCACCTTCAACCTTTTTTTAATAAAAAAAGAGTATTTTAATGAAAAACCCACCAAGCAACAAGCGCACATTTAATACAAGAAAAATGTATCTTTATGAATAAAATTTGCCCTCAAACTAGCTAGAATTTATCAAATGCAAAATTTAAGATCATGCCCAAAAGGCACATGAGAAACTAGCCCCAACTCAACACCCTGGCCCCATGAGCCAAGTAATTGGGAATTTCATGCCCACAACCACAGGCCCAGTGGCATTGGGCCACATAACACAGATCATCTGGGCAATCACATGTTTACACAAGATGCTGCTTGAATAATTGCTGATCAGAAACACGAAAATATATTGACTTGTCCTGTACATGCATCAGTATCTTGAAGGGGATGGATGTTTGTGGTTTCTTCTGTCAGAGAGAGCATTGAATTAGGACTCCCATTGGCTTCACACCTGGAGCTAAGAACCTGTTTTGCTCGGCCATGAAACTCTAAGCTCATCTATAGTACAGTCATCTGTATCCTTTAAGAGGAGGACACACTTTTACACATGGTGAACCCCCCAAAAAGATCAAATTGATAATAAAAAAGCTAATATCCCAAGCTTGTTCTAAGTTGGAGAAATCCTAATGTCTGATTGTAATTGCTGGACCATGGATGCCAAAACTTTCTCCCCACCAGTTACTTGATAACCCAAAATGGCATCAACCTTATTCACTTTAAATAGGGATGGAAGATTATCTAACACTATCGATTGTTTTGGATCCAGGTCCGGTTGATCCAAAAATTGATCATCTGATTTATGTGACACTGTGAGCTGCAATTATAACAAAAAACCAACACTGACAAAATGGAAAGACATCTAATCTAAAACATTCAAACTTCAAAAGATTTACTTGGAATACCAGAAAACGAATAACATGGAATTAATATCTCTATAAATCTATTTTATAATAATTGTACAGCTACAATAACAAAAGAAAATGCTGTTCTTTGAGTAGAGCGTACAACTAACATCTATTTCATCCTAAAGATTCAGTTGGGGAGCCATATACAAGTTACGTCAAAAAGACATACCTGATTTATGCTTCCATGAATTGAAGCTCTCTCCCTCAACAAATGTACTCCAGGCGACATGCTGCCAGATGCCTGCTTGAAGTCATTAAGATTAATCAAATATCACATTAGAATTAACTATAAAACAAATAACACAAATCACAACTGTTGCTCACCTTTGATTCACTGATATCACTTTTAACAGAGTTGAGAAGCTCAGCATGCTCCATCATGGAATTTAAGTTTCCCTTTGTTCTTCTAAATTCCTAAGCAGATGATTCCAACAGTAGAAATTACATCGGGTTGCCATTAAAGTACTATATATTCTTTTGGAAAATGATCAAACAAACAGATAAAATCTAAAAAATAGTGGAACAGACATCTCTCTCTGTCACCCATTTACTAAATTTTGTTGTTGATATGGTAGTACCAGAATTGAATTGCAGCATTGCTTTAGTCTCCAAAATGAAGCAGCAAGTTGATTACATCAAGGTTTGGGTCAAAAAAACCCAAACTTGAACTGGACTTGTTTATTAAATAGGTCAAGATTTGAAACCTAAACCTGTTATATTTAATAAGCAGGTAATATGACTCAACCTGCTTAACCTATTCAATAAACAGGTCATACCGAGTCAGGTCCAACTTGTAACTAGAGTCATCTAGCCTTCCCCAAACCATATGGTGCTGGCTTTATGAATTCACATAAACCAAGATTCTTATTTTGAGCTAACTTTGACGTTCTCCTACTTCTAGCTATGTCAATATAGGTCTTCCCTCCTCTTCCCACATCCTTCAACAAATTAATGTTACCCCTCCTTACCAGGTCCTCCTCCAACCTTTGTGCAAATTCCAATATTATCTCAGTTGACTCTCCATTACTTTGCCAATTTGTGCAACTCGTACAAACTAACGTTACCCTTCTTTAAGGGAGCCAATTCCAATCTTTATTGTAGATTCTAATATTATCTTAGCTGACTCTCCATTTCTTTGTCCGAGTTTGTGCAACTCATACAACTCCTGTAATATATTCATTTCTCATACCATCTTTCTAGTTTTACCACACATTCATCTCAAAATTCTCATTTCTGTTACATTAAAATTTTATCTTTGGAGCCCTTTTATTACTCAACACTATAAGCCATGTAGCATTGCAAGCCTTACTGTTGTTCTATAAGATTTTCTTTTAAATTGACAAGGTATTCATTGATCATATGATAAACACTGATCACTTAAAATCATAGAAGCACCTTTCCATTTCATCCAACAAGCTCTAACTCTATGACACATATCTTAGGCCATTGCTTTGTGCATAAGATCATAAATAATAAAATTGAACAGTATATTTATCATTTGCCCATCCATCTTACCAGAACCTCATCTTCATTTCTATTTGTTGCTAAAATTGTATTTTCTATATTCTATTTTGCTGATTTTTTACGCCTTTATCCTCTAAGGCTTTCTTTGAATTATCCAATTTAGCATCAGATAGTGTTCTTTTCTTATCAATCAACATTTCATTATCTACAAAAAAAGATACTAGGGTGGTATATCTTCTTGATTATCAGCAAGAAGTACATTTATAATCGCATAAAAGACATGGGTTTCACATCATAAAAAGATAATTGAAATATCCAATTTCTAAGACTAGCACCTATATGAGTATCCTACAAATATAACAAGAGACATAAGATGTAAATACTAGTCAATGCAGTGAAATTTATTAAAATGAAATAAAAATGAACATTGTAAATAGGCCCTTCTACAACAAAAAATTATATAGAGTAGGTTACTACAATGAACATTGGTAGAAAAGGGGCATTCTAATAAAAAGGGATTGACATGTGCAATAACTAGATTCTGTTTATGTATGTATGTGTGTTTGTGCACCTGGGCACCCATGTGTGCATGCACACGCATGCAAACACACATGCAGATATATATTTGCAGGGAGCAAATACTTGCCAAACTTTGATGGGAGGTTTTCATAAGGTTGATCCATTGAGGTCTGGTAGCAGAAGATTCCCAAATTTCAATAGGTCATGCCTTGATCCTATTGATGACACCAGAAGATGGTATAAAGCTTGTTGATTAAAGTAAACTTAGTGCAGTCTGCTTAAGGTAATCTGACAAAGCAGATTAAAGAAGCAACCAAGTTAAAGTGAAACAATTCTCACCTGTGTGAATTCATGAAGTATGTCTCTGTGCCTTGCAAGCTTTTGGGTTACAGAAGTGGTAGGTGCTGCCGACGGAGCACAACGACTCATTCCATCATTAACATCCAGTAGCTTCTCTAGTAAAGACTGGATTTCTATTTCCATAGACTTCCATGATCTGTTAGATACAACAGGTGAACTATTGTCTGCATAACCTGAAACATTAAATGGTTTCTGAATAAGAAGATTGCCTTAACCGAATGTCCCTGGAAACTTATATCTGCAAGCATTACCAACCAATCATCACATCAGTAAGATGGCATTTATCATATAAAAAAAAGAAAAGAAAAAGAAAAAGAAAAGGAAAGAAAGTTCTTGTTAGCTTACAACATAGTATTGGTCAGAAAAAATAACGTGAAGTTAAAACACTTATTCGAACAAAATCATTTATCATCTTGAAATTTAGAAACTTAAACTTGAAAGAATCATCCCGGAAGCACGTGACTCCATTATGAGATTAAGCACTGCTGAGATAAGTTAGGCTTGCTTTGGTGCCTGTTCAAGACAAGCATGGAAACAAGACCCTGCAGACAATTCTAGCTATAAACTGAACAATGGAGACCTCTCTGAGACTATTTAGAAAATATGTATGGGTATTCATTGTAGATTTCATCGTAACATAAAATCAAAGTTGTATGCAGCACCGAAGGGAGACATCTAACCTGACTGCTGGAAGTTTACATCTAACACAAATACGACGAGTTCACTGCTGCAATTAGTAGAAGAAAAGAAGAAAGAGCAGTAAGAGACCTAAAACAACAAAACAACTACTAACAGCAGCTTACATCATTTTCTCTCACACTATTAACAATAACAAATAAAACCAGACTTAATCGTTGTTAGAATGAATATAAGCAAACTTATTTTACTTCACTAGGCCTCTACCTATCTCTCCACATCTCCACTTTGCTCTATAGGAAAGTTATATTAAATATTCCTTAACTGAGAAACTATTAAATTGCATCTTCATATTACCAAAACATCAGCATTAGACTTGGCCAAAATCATTGGAGGCTGCAACAGTAAAATTGGATAAAACTCCAGATTAGCTCAGTTGTTTCCCCATGGTTCAAGACAAAGACCACATTACCGGTCCTAAAGACTTCGATCAATGGATTACCAAAGAACAACAACAAAATTCTATTGTGTCATCGATGCCCCATCGATTTGATTATGTCTTGTTGATCCCGTTGGAGATCCATCCCAGACGCAGAGGATTTTGATTATTTTTAGATCAGATCTGAAAGAATTCAGGAGAGGGGAGAGGAGATCGAAAATAAGATACCGGAAGAGTGAGTGAATCGGGCGCCGAGCTTGGCGTAGGAGGAGAGCCTGACGTCGAGATCCCCTTCGATCTTTCTCGCCTCTTTGCGAAGCTCCTCCCACCCCGATTCCTGGAGGTCCAAACTCGAATCCCCCATCCCCTTCTTCTCTCCCCCTCCTCTTCCTCCTCCTCCTCTTCTTCTTCTTGTCTCCTTCTTAGTCTTCCACTTCTTCTCCTAGAGGCGGCGATCGCCAGGAATTGGATTCGAACCCAGCGGCAGCGGCGGCAGTACCTCTGATCGTCGCGGCAGCCTGAGATTTTGTGGTGGGTGAGATTTGTGGAGCTTTCTTTTCTTTTTTTTATTTTTTTGTGAAGGTTTTTATACTGGAAGGAGGAAATATTTCTTTTCTTTCTTTCTAAGTTGGCAGAAGGCTAAGAAAAGTTTCTCTACAGAAAAAATGGAGAAATTTCGACGGGTGCTCGAGTAGCGTGCGATGCTAAAGATTACCGGTTATCCGAATTTTGGCGTTTTATAAGAAGAGATTTGCTTGAGATTAACGTTTCGGGTTGTTTTTTTTTTTTCCACAAATAAACAAGTCCTGCAGTTATCAAGACGTGTCGCGCGATAGAAGAAAGGGACCACCCACCACCCACTTGTACAGGACATCAGACAGCTACCGAGGGATTGCGACGCTTCTAAGGTTGTGCACATATTTTGGGATAAGTACATGGCACTGATTGGATCATCACCTATACTTCCCATCATTGCTCATGCAAGACCAGTATAAACTACCAATGTAACTAAAAAAAAAAAAAACCACGACAGTTGGATTGCGCAAGACTAGCTTTTCGAGATACATGCAGCAGATGGATGGAAGGAAGGAGAAGTTTGGATTGTTTTGAAAGTTGTGAAAAAAAAAGTGATTAATCCCCAAATGAGATATATCTATTTATCTATCATTTGATTCGAATTAGGAGCAGATTTGAAAAAAATCTAAAATAAAGAAAATATCATCGATCCATGGATTTGCTTATCCATGGTAAGGGATATGACTTGATCTACTATTGTACGATTTTATAAAATTTATGCTCGTTGGACGCTTATGAATCAAATGTCGCCTTATGTAGTTTCTTCCTTTAAGTCTGGGATAATCCAAAGGGGTCATGCTACAGTGAAAGGTACGAATTCTGTTATTGATCTTATTTCAGCATAATTTATGACGCACCCCCAGCATCTTCCTCTAATTTGGTGATGCTTGACCAATTTTCTATCTCTAATGAAATCTTTAATTAGTAAAATTTATGTTAGGGGTACTAAAGCGATGATGCTATAAGGAAGTGCGCATTCCTAGCCTGCATGGCCATCTCTATCCAATAATCATACGATAACAATATTATCATGATTATAATAATGTCAAGCTATTCTAATAATTTTTGTTATACTCATTCTTATACGATAAAATAATAATTAATGTAATATCATATTGCAATATAATAATATTATGTACAATTATAATAAGAGAACGTAATAAAAATGATATAATTATTATCGATATCAATTAATTATAAAACAAAATCATAATTATAAGAATTGATATTACAATATAATAAAATTTTGTACTATGTCATGCATATTATATTCTATCATATTGCATATCTTGTGATATTTTATTATATTATAATAATTACATAATATATAATACGATAATATAGCATAATATAACAAGGTAATCTTGCCATGTCAATTAAAGGATGACCATAACCTCTTCACATTAATCAAGAACAGGAATTCCAGTTGTAGTTTCATGTGCAAGCAACTAAATAGACATTATAAAAATAAATATAGCACTTCTAGTTGCAGCTGCAATTTTTGACAACTAGAATTGTATTTAACCAAACAACCTTAATGATGTCTATGCTCATGTGATTTTAATGGCAATGTTTGTTTAAGCTTGACAAAGTCCCAAAGTTAGCTAATTACAATTAATAAAGCCCAGAGAGAGAGAGAGAGAGAGAGGGGTGGGGGGTGGAAGAGGACATGTTAGCTTGGCAGGGCCCAAAGTTAGCTAACGAGTTAAAGTTAGCTAGAGCTCGACACGTGATACACACGAAGGAAAATATAAGCTTTTAAGATGCATATGATGATTTTTTATTTTGGAAATACATAGAAGAATAGGAGTTGAGAGACTCCTGATTTACATGGAGACTTGAGAAACTTAAATATTAACCATATTTGTAACAAATCTTATCAGATTTTTCACACCAAGAATAGTAGAAGGTAATGAATTAAAATTTTCAAATGATAATTGTATTCATAGTATAGGTCTACCTATTTTCTTCAAATTCTAAAAGACCTGAGCAGCAACATAAAAAAAAAAAAGAAAAAGTAGAATGATGTGTATTTCAGTTATAAAGAAATTAAAGTCTATTACTTTCATTCGTTGTTAAAGTATATATAAACCTAGATCTGGACAGAAGGCGAGATCCTGTCTTGTCAATCTGGGCCGTCGGAAAGGTATATATAAACCCTTATTTTAGTCTTAAGGGTTCCTGTTTGGCCGCCGTTGTCGTTGTTTCTTCCCCCTTGTTCTCTGTTCTCTGTCTAGTTTCCTCCAGCGGCATTCCGAGGCATTTTCCGACGATCATCTTGATCTTTCACCTCCGGGTCATCGGCACTTCCAGCGTAAATCTTAGTAGGTGCCTCCCCCCTCATTTGCTCGGAGGGTTTTTGTCCTCTTTTTTTCTTCTTTTTTATTCTTTGTGGGATGGAACGTGGTCCGGACGAAATCGGGTCCACTTTGGGCGAGGAGGAGTTAGAAATGGTCGCTAAGTGGTTTTTTCCTCAGTGTGGGTTTCGTCTTGAACCCGCGAGGTTGGAGGATCAGGTGACGAGGCCTCCCCCAAGTTGAATCGGGGTGTACGTAGAGACACTTTGGGCCGGCCTGTGGTTTTCCTTACACAGGTTCGTGAACGAGCTCCTGGCGATATATCAGCTTGTCCCAGCGCAGCTCGCTCCGAACGCGTGGAGGACCATCGTCGGTTTTCTGTCCCTCTGCCTTGCGCACGGGATACCGACCTCGGTGAATGTCTTCCGTCGGTGTTTCTTGTTGAAGTCCAATCCGGGGGACGGAGAGTGGCTTTACCTTTCCCTTCGGGGCGGTAGGTCACTCTTCCGGGGTGCTCCTACATCCATTCATGGGTGGAAGGAGAAGTTTTTCTTTCTTTCCTCCGAGCGTACGTGGAGGATTTGACCCTAGGTGGGGGCAGGCCCGGCTCAAGACCGCCAACAAGCTCCCCAGACTTTTAGAGAGCGAGCAGAGGATCCTCGACACTCTTTACGGCCTCGAGGAGGATATTCTTCTGAACGACCTCATGAACGAGGTGGCTTTGGTGAATGTCGGCTTGAGCTCGGCGCGCCCCCAGGGTAAGGGCGGTTATATGGCTCTGTTCTGTCATTTTTCGTCTTATTTGTTTTACTTTTTCTCTTTCCTCTGTTCTCCCCTTTCCTTTCTTCTTTGCTGACGACTTGACATCTGAGCTTTTCTTTTTTTGTATTTTTAGATATTCCGAGGATGGTGACCAGTAACGCAGCTCTTTACGTCTGGTTCCGAAAAAGGGCGGCCGAGGCCGGTGGGGTCCCACCCGAGCCCAAGAAGAAAGCTAAGTCTTCAGCGGGCGTGGCCACCGAAGCGAGTGCCCCGGGACTGGAACTTCCAGACCTGTCCGGAAGGAGGTTCCGGGCACTGAACACGCGGACTCGAGCTCTGTAGGGACCTTTACGACCCTCGCTTGTCCAGCCCCCGTTTCTCAATGTTCCGATCGTCAGGTCATCCGGTTGCGGCGCTCGGACCCCGAGCCGGGGAGCGATCTGGGGTCCTGAGCTCGTCTTCGCCGAGCCCGACGAGGCCCAATCTTCTGGGTCCTTCAGGGGATGAGACCCGTTCGGAGAGGAGGCCCTATTGCCCTAAGTGGGTTGTCTTCGAGGGCGACTCGACTCTTCACAACGCCCAGATAGCGCGTCAAGTATTCCGCGTTGCGCTGCTTCCGGCTGATCAAGCCGAGTTCCAGTCTACGAACTTCAACAGCCTCATTGATGGGACCTTTTGCTCCGCCATTCAGGTAAGTTAGTTTTCGGCCTTAACTTCCGTATTCGATTTTTGGTCTCATCTTACCCCTTCATGTGTTCTATTTGTAGCATCTTCACGAGGTCGATATGTTGATCTCTTTAGCAGCCGACTATCGAGACAAGGCTCGAAGGTGCCTGAGGGGGCAGGAGGAGGCCGAGAAGAGGCTTAGCGAAGTCGAGGCCTCGTGGAGGGAGGCCTTTGCAACGATGGAAGCCGCCGAGGCCGAGCTACAGTCAGCGACTGTGGAGCTCGAGGAGGAGAGGGCCGCGCATGCTTTGGCCAGGTCGGAGGTGCACGCCTCTAAGGCGCGTCTAGCCGAAGCTCGCTCCGCAATCACCGGCCATCAACACGAGGTGAGGGCCGCCCGGCTGAAGATCGAGTAGCTCGAGGCTCGAGAGAAGAGGGATTTGGAGCAAGCCCAAAATGCGGTGCAACTCTTCTAGGAGTCGGAAGAGTTCCGTGAGTTGTTGGAGGAAGAAGTTGTGGACGGACTTATCCGCAGCTTCGAAGACTTTCAGAGACAACTGAAGCGGATCTACCCTCAGTTCGATCTCAATAGTCTTCAGCCCGACGGGGGGATCAATGAGGATGAGGGTGAGCCCGAAGGTCCGGTGAACAACGGTTCGGCCAGCAGGATGCCCGTGGGCCCTGAGGCCGAGCAAGAAGCAGTCGAGGCTGAGGTCGAAGCGGTTGTGGAGACCGCTCGAGGGACTTCCACCAGAGAAGTTGCCGGAGGCGCTTCTGAGGGAGCGCCCGACGTCGCTCCTGAAGCCGCTGGCGGCGTCCCGACCGAGGCTTCCATGAATGTGGCCGGACCGATGGGAGAACCCGGGGAGGCTCCAGCTAAAAATCTCAAGGTGGTCGTTGTGGACGACCTCGAGGTCGGCGTCGAAGTTGCAACTGCCCCTTAGGATTGAGCCTTCTTTTTTTTCTTTCTTTTGGTTCTTTTTTGTAAGTGAGGTCGGCCTTCGAAGTCATTGTACGGCCGAATCTTGATTTTGTACTTAGCCTTCGGACCTTTATCAATGAGAAATATTCTTTTTCTAAACTTGTGCTTGCTTCTGTTTGTTGCGTAGTTGATAAACCTTCATTTTGGCTGCTTAAGTTGGATTCTTCTTTGGCGAATTTGTTCAAGTCTCCAAGCTCGGTTAAGTCTTTAGACCTAGATTCCGGTAGAATTCGCTAAGTTGTTAGGCTCAGCTCTAAGAGGAATCACGTCAAAGCTCTAGGCCTAGACTTTAGAAAAAACTCGCCAAGTCCTCGAACCGGGCTCCGAAGAAGTTTCGCTAGGCCTTTAGGTTTATTCTCTGGAAAAATTTTGTCAAGTCCCTGGATCGGCTTCCAGAATAAGCTTGTCGAAGTTTTAAGCTCGGGCTTCGAAGATAACATAGGCCGAGGTCGAGCTATCGCTGGAGCTTTTGTGCTTTTTGATCTCGAACCTGGTCGGAGTGTCGTCAGATAGAATTAGAGCTCATGGTGAGTGACTTGGTACTTTCGAGCTCGGCCAGAGTATCGTCGGGCGGAGCTCGAGGTCGTCGTCACAGGCCGTCTCAGCTTGAGTCGACATTCGGGCTTGACTGGGCCCTCATCTAGAGGAGTCTGGGGCAAGTGAAGATTGTGCCGGAGATTGGTGGTGAGGAGCTCCCCACGCTTGGTCGGAAGATCATGCGCAAGGTCGAGGGAACCTCAGCTTGTGGTCGATTCAGGGGAGCATCCCGGCCTTGGTCGGGGTTTTATTGACCATCTTTCCATATAAGAAAGTAAACGCAATGACATAGGTGCTAGGTAGGATATACCTCTCGCACCATCGGAGCTGGGCATCTTAGGTTGGGGTAAGCAATTCCGTTCTGAGGTCGACTTTCAGTGACGTTCTTTGGCCTGTAATCCGCTCTCACAGGTGGCGCCATCTATTGTGGTGATAGCACTTTGGTCGGAACCTCGCGCAACCGCATAGCCCGTCTACCGAGCAGAGAAGGGTACCGCGTCCCCTACGAGGTATTGTCCGCTTTGGGCGCACCTGCACGCCAGGGGATCCGTGTAGGTACTACCCTTGGGTCGTATGCCACAGGGGTCCGCGTAGGTGCTACCCCGTCGTTGAATGCCACGGGGGTCTGCGTAGGTACTACCCCGTCGTTGAGTGTCTTCCTGAAGCCGAGGGAGCTTAGGCTCAATGTCGACTCAGCAGGGCATCTCGAATTTAGTTGAGGGATCGAGCACGAGGTCGAGGAAGCTTGGGCTCGCTGTCGATCTGGTAACAGTTTTCGAGGTCGAGGGAGCTTGGGTTCGCTGTCGACACAACGGGGCATCCCGACCTTAGTCGAGGGATCGAACACGAGATCGAGGAAGCTTGGGTTCGCTGTCGACACAGCGGGGCATCCCGACCTTAGTCGAGGGATCGAACACGAGATCGAGGGAGATTGGGCTCGTTGTCGACCTGGTGACGCTTTCCGAAGTCGAGGGAGCTTGGGCTTGCTATTGACTCATCGGGGCATCCCGATCTTGGTCGGAGGATCGAGCACGAGGTCGAGGAAGCTTGGGCTCGCTGTCGACGCGGTGATGCTTCCCGAGGTCGAGGGAGCTTAGGCTCGCAGTCGACGCACGACCTTAGTTGAGGAATCGAGCACGAGGTCGAGGGAGCTTGGGCTCGCTGTTGACCTGGTGATGCTTCTCGAGGTCGAGAGAGCTTGGGCTCCCTGTCGACTCAGCGGGGCATCCCAATCTTGGTCAGGGTCTTTGAGGGCGATCGAGACCGAGTTCGACGTCGACGTAGCTAGGTATACCAAACTTGGATGAGGCATCCGAGCTTGGTCGGGTTTCCTGATGTTCACAAGCATTCCAATATCAGGAAGAGTATGGAATAATTAAAGAAGAGTTGTGAACGAAGTAATATAAGACGGAGATGAGAGTTGTGTTTCCAATCGTCGAGGATCCTTTGAGGCTCTACTGGTAATACATTCGAAGGTTTTCGGAATTCCAGCTTTGTGGAATGAAGATCCCTTCGAGAGACTCCAACTTGTATGCTCCGGGTCGCTGGATTCGAGCAACCCGATATGACCCTTCCCAATTCGACGCGAGCTTTCCTGCTTCGGCTCTCCTGAGGACGAGATCTCCCACCTTGAAAAGCTTGGCCTTCACTCTGGAGTTGTAGTATTGCACCACTTTTTGTTGATACCTCGCTATGCAGACTCGAGCGGCCTCCCTTATCTCCTCGATGAGATCCAAGTTGCCCCTGAGCTGGGAGGGGTTGGAGGCTGCGTCGTAATGCTCTACTCTTGGTGAGTGGAGTCCGACTTCCAGGGGGATGGTAGCTTCCGTTCCATAAGCCAGGTTGAAAGGGGTCTCGTCCGTGGGAAGGCGAAATATGGTTCTGTAAGCCCAGAGAACGTTGTAGAGGTCCTTGACCCATTGCCCTTTGGATCGGTCGAGCCTAGCCTTGAGCCCCTGAAGGATGGTGCGGTTCGTCATCTCGATTTCTCCATTTGTCTGTGGATAGGCGACCGAGGTGAAGCGGTGGTCGATGCCGGGCTCGAAGCAGAATTTTCTGAATCGGGTGTTGTCGAACTGACGGCCGTTGTCAGATATAAGGATGCGGGGGAGTCCAAATCTGCAAATTATTGACTTACAGATAAAGTTCCGCATCTTCTGCTCGGTGATCCGAGTTACCGGTTTGGCTTCGATCCATTTGGTGAAGTAGTCGATGGAGACAACTAGAATTTTCTCTGCTCGGTAGCCAGGAAAAACGGTCACAGGATGTCAATCCTCCATTGGGCGAATGGCCATTGGGCACTAATTGAGGTCAGCAGAGTCGAGGGTCGACGCTAAATGTTGGCGTTTTGCTGACATCAATCGTACCTCCGGACGAAGTTTGATGCGTCCTTTTGAAGTATGGGCCAGTAGTATCCTTGGCGCAGAATTTTGTGGACCAGTGCTCGACCTCCCAAGTGGTTTCCGCATATCCCTTCATGAACCTCTCGCATAGCATAGTCCGCCTCTGACTGGCGGAGACATCTGAGGAGGAGAGACGTGAAAGATTTTCGGTAAAGCTTGCCTTCATACCAGATGTATTTGGAAGCTTGGTGCCTAATTCGGTGAGCTTCGAGCTTGTCATCGGGGAGGATGTTGTTCTGCAAGTAGCTCGCGAGCTCGTTCATCCAATTTGGCTCGGTCTCGATACAGAGGGTTGACTCAGGATCCTCTGTACTGGGCATTTGGAGATATTCGAGCACTGTTGCCTTAAGGAGCTCGCTCATGCGGGAAGTCGCCAGTTTCGACAGTTGGTCTGCCCTTACGTTCTCTATTCTGAGGATGTGCTGGATGTTGAAGGAGCCCAAGATGGTCGTGAGGTCTCGCAATCTTTTGGAGATATTTCTGCATCGATGACTCTCTTGCTTCAAATTTTTCCAAAATCTGGTTCACTACTAGTTGGAAGTCACCGAAGACCTTCAGGTCCTCCACTTTCAGTTTCTTTGCCAATTTGAGCCCGGCAATGAGTGCTTCGTACTCTGCCTCATTGTTCGAGGTAGGAAACTCGAAGCGTAGAGCCTGCTCCGCGACTATCTCGTCTGGGCTGGTGAGAATGAGGCCTGCTCTGCTACCCCCGAGGTTGAGGATCCATCCACATGTAGAACCCATGGTTGCCTCGGGGTCTCCTCCGCTGGTGGGCATGCGGGCTCGGGATCGTCCGGTAACGTGCACTCTGCAATAAAGTCAGCGAGCGCTTGGGCTTTGATCGACGACCTCGAACGGTATTCAAGGTCGAACTCCCCGAGCTCGACTGCCTACTTCGCAATTTTTCCGGCGCGATCCGACCGTTGCAGAATCTGCTTCATGGGCTGGTCGGTTAGTATGGCCACAGTGTGGGCATGGAAGTAGGGTCGGAGCCTCCGAGCCGAGATGACCAGGGCAAAGATTGTTTTCTCCAACTTGAAATATCGGATCTTAGCATCCCTCAGGACCCGGCTGGTATAATACACCGATCTTTGAAGCTTGCTCTCTTTTCGAACCAGGACCGAGCTCACCACGACCGGGGAGATGGCCAGGTACAAATAGAGAAGCTCACCCTGCTGGGGTTTTATGAGTAACGGAGGGGAAGCAAGGAGGCGCCTAAGCTCTTCAAAAGCTTGCTGACATTCCTTCGGCCATAGAAAGTTCTTTGGTTCCTTAAGAATTTTGAAGAATGGGAGGCACCGCTCGACCGACCTGGAAACAAATCTTTCCAAGGCTGCGACCCACCCAGTGAGCCGCTGTACCTTCTTGACCGTCTTTGATGGCAGCATCTCTTGCAGTGCTCGTATCTTCTCTGGGTTTACTTTGACTCCACGCCGAGTTACGATGAAGCCGAGAAATTTCTCAGAGGTGACTCCGAATATGCACTTGGCAGGATTGAGCTTCATCTGATACTTTCTGAGTGTGGAGAACGTCTCATTGAGGTCAGCAACATGGTGCTCCGCTGTTCGGCTCTTCACCAGCATGTCGTCCACATAGACCTCCATATTTCGGCCTATTTGATTTTTAAAGATCTGGCTGGCCAGCCTCTAATATGTTGCTCCAGCATTTTTCAACCCGAAAGGCATTACTTTGTAGCAATAAATGCCCTTGTCGATGATGAAGGCCGTCTTCTTCTCGTTTTCTGGCGCCATTCAGATTTGATTATATTCCGAGAAGGCGTCTATGAAGGTCAGCAACTGGTGTCCCGAGGTGGAGTCCACAAGCTGGTTAATGCTGGAGAGTGGAAAGTTGTCCTTTGGACAGACTTTGTTCAAGTCAGTGTAGTCCACGCATATGCGCCATTTTTCGTTAGCTTTCTTTACGATGACCACTTTGGCGAGCCAATCTAGATAGGAGACCTCCCGGATGAGGCCGGTCTCAAGAAGTTTGTCCACTTTCTCGACCCCTGCTCGTTGTTCTTTCGGGGCAGAGCCCCGTTTCTTCTGCCACACCGATCTGCAAGTCGGTTTCACCTGGAGTCGGTGAACCATGACCTCGGGATCTATTCCCGGCATGTCGGCGGGTGACTAGGCGAAACGTCCATATTGGATCGGAGGAACTTGATTAGGTGGTTTCTTTTGTGGGAGCTCAGGCCGGAGCCGACCTACATGGTTAGCTCTGGGCAGTTTTCTTTTAAGGAAATCTGGGTAAGAAGCTCAACATGTTCTACCCGTTTCTTTCGGAGGTTGTCCTGCACTTTCAGGGTTTCGATGGGCAGCATCTGATCTAAGGCTTGGGTTGGCGCCTTGGTCGATTGTTCCGCCTGGCTCGATGCTTCAGTCGATCGCTTTGCTTTGTGAGTCGTCATATAGTATTGTTTAGTTATGGACTAGTCCCCATAAACTTCACCTACTCTTTGGTCGGTGGGGAACCGCATGAGCAAGTGATAAGTCGAGACCACAGCTCGGAGGGCGTTCAGCCCTGATCGTCCAAAAATGGCGTTGTAGGCCGAGGGTAGGCGAACCACAAGAAAATCAGTCCTCACAGTGCTTTCCTGAGGAGCGAGCCCGACTGTGACAGGAAAGCTGACTTTGCCCTCAACCGGGATCGAATCTCCGATGAATCCGATCAGTAGAGCATTCATTCTCCGGAGCTGGCTTTCCGTCATCCCCAATTTTTGGAAGGCATCGTAGTACAAAATATTTGCTGAGCTTCCATTATCAACCAAGACATGCTTTACATCAAATTTATTTATAATCAGGAGATGACCACATCGTCATCATTAGGAGTCTCAACTCCTTCTAAGTCCTTGTCCGAAAAAGAAATGGCTTCGGAGGTGCGCGGGTGCTTCGAAGGGGTTTCTCTTCCGGTTGGCTCGTCGGCTGAGCTTCCTCCTCCGATGGTGTTGATGGTGCCGACGATGGGCCTATTATCATTTCGATTTTCGAGCGGTGCGGCGTTATCTACCGGCCTCCTTTCCTCCCGCTGGTTCTGCACGAATCGGTTGAGTACCCCACGGCGATTGGGCGCCTCGATCTCATCTCGAAGTTGGAAGCACTCCTCCGTGTCATGGCCATAGTCCCGGTGGAAGCGACAATACTTTCTAGGTTTGCGCCGAGCTCCTATGTTCCGCTTCGAGGGTGGAGGTCGGAGGTAGTCTCGACCTTCTATTTCCATGAGGATCTCTGCCTGGGGTACATTGAGGGAAGTGTAGTTCTTGTACCTCCCGGGGGGCATTCGTGGCCGTAGTGGAGATCTCAGTCGAAGCGGGGACCTTGGTCGGAGTTGTCCCCGCCGTCGAGGTGGACTTCTTAGCCGAGGCAGATTCTTACCTTGTCAGGGAGATCGGCTTCTCGGGCGGCCGCGCTCCTCGCGTCGTTTCTTCTGCTTCTTTGAGGCCTGTTCGGTTGCGCCCTGCCTGAAGGCTATAGCTTCTTCGGCCTTCGCATATTTTCAAGCTCGGGCCAACATCTCAGTGAAATCGATGAGGAAGCTCTTCTCAATAGAGAAGAGGAACCTGTAGGATCGAGCCCCAGTCTTTAATGCCGACATGGCTATTGACTGGTCGAGCTCGCGAACTTTTCAGGTTGCAGCGGTGAAACGGTCGAGGTAGTCTTTGAGGGACTCTCCCTCCTTTTGCTTGATGTCAAGGAGGGATTCCGACGTCCGCCGTTGGCGTCGACTGGCAGCAAAGTTGGTGGCGAACTGTCTACCGAGCTGCTTGAAAGAGGATACCATGCTCGGTCTCAGTCCGGAGAACCAAAGCCGAGCCGTCCCTCGAAGAGTTGCCGGAAAGGCCTTGCAGAGCACAACCTTCGAGGATCCTTGCAATGCCATAAGGGCTCGGTAACTTTCCAAGTGGTCGAGGGGGTCGGTAGTTCCATTGTAGGGCTCCACTTGGGATATTTTGAACCTCGGTGGGACCGGCTTATCCTCGAACTGGCGGGAGAAGAGTGATTTGGTAGTGAACTCAAAATCACAGTCGCACCTTGCCTTCCTGCTGTGGAGCGCCTCGATTTGGCGCTCGAGCTTCTCGACCTTTTTGTCGAGTTTCCCGCCTTGGGGGATTGCCACAGTAGTCTGCTCCGGTGCGAGTTGGTCCGGGGCTGACTTAGCTTCCGAGTGCTGCAGTCTTCTGTCTGGGCTCCTCCCTAGTGGCTCTCTCCGGAAAGATGCTCGAGCTGAGCCTTGGCAGCAACACCGTTCTTCATCGTTGGCTCTTGAGGAGCCATGAAGATTTTGGCCTTGAGGCGCCGGTCCGTCTGGAGGGCGCATTGACTAAACCTGGGCTTGTGGAGGCGACACAGGTGGGGCTTCCACACGTTGCAGGTCTTGGACCGCTGCGGCCAAGGCTTGAATTTGTTGCACCAGGATGTCGAACTGTTCCGGTCGGACTTGGGGGATTGAGTCCACCAGAGGTCTCGATGGTGAGTTCTGGACAGAGTGTCCAGGGCTTGGTGCGGGACGCTGGGAGGCATTGGAAGCTCCTTTGCTTCTTAGCTTCATGGCCGCAACTCGGTCCCTTCCTCTAGCGCCAACTATTGCTGAAAATTGGACCCGGGGGCGACCACTGGCTGAGAAGAAGGGCTCCAATGAAAGTGATGGAGGGCGGTCCGTCGGCGGGCTATGTCCTTCGGGGGATCTGCAAGAAGCCGGTGGCTGGGGTTTCCGGCACCGGCCCTCCGATGCTTAAGTTAGAGTTGAGTGGAGAGATTATCTCCTCCCATTTTTTCTGAGTCCTCCCCTCCTAAGAGGGAGAGGTTTTCCTTTTATAAAGGAGTACGGGATTACCTAAGATGTGACGGGACAAACGAGTTACCGTCATGATTGAGCACGATCGCATGAGTTAATGCATTGTCGTGGGAGATCAGGCTGGGGTCAATGAGTCGTCGTGGGTGATGGGATGTAGCCGTGTGGGTCAACTGGTTGTCATAGAGGGTCTAAGACCTGTGGATAGCATGCGCATTAATTGTTGAGTGAGCTAGAGACCTGTGGAGTCATGCGCATTAACTGTTGACAGCGGTAGCAGAGCGTGGTCGAGCTGCAGAAGGATGAGACTGCAGTAGGTGGATGGTGGGGTCGGACTTATGAGGTCAAGAATGCTGAAGTCGGGCCCCTGGGTTGGGAGCCCTGAGGCCGGGCGCCTTCAGGTCGGACGTCCTGAGGCCGGGCGCCTTCAGGTCGGACGCCCTGAGATCGGGCGCCTTTAGTCACGTGCTATCGCTGCGTTCACGTGCTTCAGGGCGATCCATTTTATCCCCAACAATAATCATTATATTCCTTTATAAAAAAGTACATTTGCTATTTAATTATATAATAGTAGAACCCTTATTGGTATGGAAAAATTCTTAGTGCTATTATCCAATAGGTCTAATCCAAGATAACTGGACATCAAGCCTATTGGCCTATTAACATCGTCGTCTGGGTCATGCAAGGCCCACTAAGAGAGTAGGTAGGTTGTAAGATACAAACAAATGCTAGAGTATTCATTTAGGGCATGTTTGTTTAGGAGAATCAAGTTGGAGTCTGAAATGAGAATGAGAATGAGTGACTTTTATTTTAACTATTTTGTTAGAAAAAGTCTTAATCTATTTTCGATTTTAGAAAGAAAATGGAATCTCTTAATCTTCCAAAAATTAATCCTTACTTCTTCCTACTTATCAAATTTTATTTTATTTCTAATTTTGATTTCGATCACAAACCAAACATATTGAAATATATGCTCCATTCTGATCCGATCCCATTTCACAAGAGGAGCATCGACGATGGCCGTATATAGACAAATGAGTTGTTCTAACAAATGAGCTGCATTTTCTGACGTAGTCCAAGCTATGGTGCAGTTATTGATGCGGCCTTCGGATGGTGCAGTTGCATAAAAAACAAGTCCAAGTTAATGGTGCAGTTATTGATGCGGCCATGGGATGGCGCAGTTATTGATGCATAAAAAAACTTATCTTATGACTTCCCAAATTGTTTTCGCACGACTCGTTGGTTGCTTCTAATATTTTTCATCCTGTATGTTTTCCTAAAGCTCGCATCACCTAGGAAACATGTGGAGTCCAAGATCCAGTTAAAAACAAAAGGCTGGTGGGACACGGTAATTCGTTTCTCATTTCATCATCTGCTGTTCCGCCTTAACCCTCCTCCTCCTCCTCCTCCTCCTCCTCCTCCTCTTCTTCTCTCTCTCTCTCTCTCTCTCTCTCTCTCTCTCTCTCTTCTGAAACATAGTTTTTTTTATATCGAAGAAATATATTATTCAGTTCCAATCTCAAGGCAAGAAGTAATATAAAAAGTGAAAAGAAGTGAAGTTGGAGTGGTCAACAAAAGGTCTAGAAGTTAGAGAGGACAGGTGGAAGAGAGCTTTTCGCTAGAAGAGTCCGACCTCAAAAGCAATCTTTTTGCCGCTTTATACTAGCTTTAGAAGTTGGCCCACGGAGGAGTAAGCATCGATTGCCGAAGACAGAAGCATTGTCTCCTCGGTGGGGTGCCTCTCAAGAGATCTTTTGCAAAATTGGATAGAAGTTCCCTTTCTTCTTCCCAGTCAAAAACATCACACGTAGTAAACAGTACTGGTACAAGAATACAACATAACGTACGTAAACATACTTGGTCCTAGTTGTCAGCTTCTCCACAGCAAGAGAATCTCAAGTGGGCAAATGGACATTGGCACATTGCCTAAATATATGGAGGTGGAGCCCATATATGCTTGAAATACAACAAAACCTCCTCCTGCCTAGCTAGGCACCAGCATTTCTTGTCCCTGTTTTCTTTTGCATTTTTTTTTTTCTGTAAGCAAAACGGCAGCAAGATATCTCATATTTCATTGATATACGTGAAATGAGAAAGAGCATGGAGAAAAGAAATACAACAAATAAAGATGAAAAAGAAAAAAAAAAAAGAAAAGAATGAAAAAAGCAGGAAGTAGATCGATCCAGCCTATGAAATCACGTCCTTTTTCATTTGGGAGAAGTTGAAGTCACCCAGAAAAGGGCGACAGATTCAAATGTGGGAATTCCTTCAAGTAATAAATTAAGGCTTGCCGCATATCCAAGGTTGGAGACCCCATGAGAAGCCTAATACCAAACCAAAACCACCCTGCGAGACCCACCATAAATGATTCATGAACGTGGCAAACGCTTGGAGCAAGCTCTATCCATCCGGTATTAGATTTCTGGTGGCGTGAACACCTTCAGTGTTTCGAAAGTGGCCGTCTATTTCCATTCACCCTGCTACTTGAACTTGTAACACATGTACGTACAAAGACAACTCCACTTTGAATACATATATGTACAAGTGATATGCACGAAACTATCATATGCACCTTAAACAATGTATATATTCTAACAAAAACAAGGTGTATTGCATTGGGCATGAGACTTGATGAATCATTATAATGTTTGGAAGTCATAATAAATTGGCATGGACAAAGCCAAACTCCAAGTTGTCCAGCCAACAAGAGATAAAAAACAAAGGTACGGAAAGAGGAGATGATTAGAGAAGGCACCAAAGGAAGATTAAGGTGGGGCTGACCGCAGGCGTGGAACGAAAGGAGGACGGAAGAATTTGGGGGAGAGGTGGTAGCATGATGGAAAGTCACATGAGAGCTTTCACGCAGACATCATGCTATCTTCCTCCACAAACAACATGCACTTACCAACACCACCCTTAATCATTCCTTTCCCCATTCCAAACACCTCCATGCGTTAGTGTGCATGCAAGTATGTCCACTTGGTTCCCAGCAACCCACCCTTTTTGACCTTGGACTCTCTCTCTCTCCCTCTCTCAAAGTCGCGTGGTATAGAAAATTAGGTTGATTTAAAGAGATGAAGGAGTTGGCTTGCTTGCTTGCATGGCTTTCATGTGGGCTCTCTCCTCCCCCTATATAAACCAGAAGCCAAGTAGGTGGGAAGCAATGTTGGTTAATGCTTGATTCTCAAAAGGGATTAAGCTTTCCTGCTTCCTTTCTTGCCACAAGTTTCCAACTAAATCTTCTTTAGGGATTCAATGCCTCATGGTCCATCACTCCTGGCAGGTGACTGGTGGGTTGAATTTTCATTTGTATGCATCATTGTCGGAAGATCTTATGAATTTTGGTTTGCAGTGGATTTTCTCGTCAACCCTCAGATTTTCTTTTTTTCATGCTTCGAGTATTAATTCTTCATGGATGAGTTGCAGTTTAGGTATACATAGCTAATTCTCCTTACAGCTTATTGAAGTTTAGATATAGCTCTCCTTACAAAAGGCTCCCAAGGCTCTCATAACAGTTTCACTTCCCGATTTATAGATAAACCCTGGTGATTCAATGATATATACTGCAGATCAAAAATAACTTGCTTTCACTAATTTCAACCCAGAACTCGCCTGATAGGTTTGTGCATCAGATAAGATATTTTGAAGCATGCATGAGAGACATTTCCACATGCACATGCTTAGCTGTGTTTTGAGATGAGAACAGAACCTTGATGGTCGTGAGCTAAGCATGGTGCTCCTTCTTTCATGAGTACAACAATAGTCACGGTGCTGTTTGTAATTAGAGGGATGTTAGGGTTCTATGCTTGTCCCAATGAGGATTCCTAGCCATGCCTCATCCATACACATGGATGACATGGAAAATAGTACCTAAAACAAGTTCAGGCTCTCGCATCCTAGCATCCTTCTAGTGCTTATAGTTTTGCATCTAAATATATAACACTTTTGCTCCCCAGTTCTGCACTGAATCATGCTCAATAGGTTGACCCTCTTGAAAATAATGGTTATCTATTCTCTCTGTTAATATTTCCTAGCTTAGTTGCACAGTGGTTAGGGGTGCATTAGAAAGTAAAAGATTGCAAAATGCACACCACAAATAGGTGGTGCCTCTTGTGCCAACGTATTGCTTAAAAAAACGTATTGCTTAAAAAAACGTAATGATGTTGAACTTCTTGTAAGAGAACATCTTAGGCGCCGCTGAATGCTGATGCAAGAAATAAGCTATTGTGAATTTAGTATGGTTATGGTTGTGTAGTCGATAAAGATAATAGTAGCAATTGCATGCAGCAGTAGTTCTGTGCTGTTCTTGTTGTTATGCACATGCTGTTACTGCTGCTATTGATGTTTTGTTGTTCTTAAGCTGGAGATATTATATTACTTTGCTTCAATAAAAAAAAAAATTATGTTAATTTGTATTTCTTTTTGCACTGAATCAGTTAAGTGTAAATCATCTGTTACGTGGAGTGCGGCAAAGCTCGAAGTCCTATTTACTCTGCCCAATATGTCATTCTGGCTACTTTATTATCGGCTTACTCTAAAGAAAATGACTCTTACTGTATCAGTTCCCAAAGATAGGTTTGAGATGAGATTCATCAGGCTATTATGTCCTGTGCTATCCAAGGTGTCATTTTCTTGAGGAGGTAAGGTGGGAAGCCTCTTTCTCTTGATTATACTTGCTCTTTTCCGGTAGTCGAAGATAGAGTGTTACTACCTACTTCTTTTAAAAATTAATTAACAAAAAAAATTCATGAGGTGTAATTTCATTGTAATGTTTGTAAAAACATTTATTCTGCATAAATTCATTTGATCTTTTATAAATGTTTCTTATATTGCGAATTCATGTTATACTACTAGAATATTATGTTAAGATAGATATAACTTGACGTCCAAAAAATAAATAGGTATTACAAAATGGACAAACAACTTATTACTTGTGAGAGTGTTAATAATTTTATTTTAACATGATCTTTTTGCCACTGGAAGAATCTTACCGTGTTTATTTCATTCTTTATACAAAAAAGTAAAAAAAAGTGGAGAAGCTCCAAGTAGATTAGTTTTGGAGTGGTAGGCATATAATGTGCAATAGTTTAGAAAAAAAATCATGTCTTTTGTTATCAGAGTTTAAATTTCAGTAGTAGAGCTCAATCAATATGGAAGCATGTCATGAACCTGCACTCTTTGGAACACTGTTTCCTTACAGACAAAAAATGCATCTAGTTGGATTTCAAATAACCTGCTACAAGCTACAACTGTAAACAGCACTCTTGTATCGTTGCTGATTTAGTCTTAATTACCTAGGACATATATTCGATTCTATTTTATTTTTTTTAAGATTTCCAGTTTCTGACCCTCATACCTCTTTCCAGAGCAAGCAGCATTCGCAGTACTCCTAATCTTTAATTTCCTTTCTTTCATTCGTTCTTTTTGTTAATTTAATTTGGCCATTGTTTTGAAACAACTAAAATTTTCTCGAATTTTATCAGTATTTATTAACTGTTTCTTAGTTCTGCGCACAAGACATATATATTCCACAATAAAAGCTGATTTGGCCGTTGAAACCCTAAACTCCATCACACATCCCCTTATTCAATTAAGTAATATCATCTAGTACTACAAATGTCCGAAGCACAACTGACACTACAAATTTCAGTCGCTTATGTACAAAAACCATATTCATGCCTTGTTCATCTGATTGATATCAAATTATCTAAGATCACTAATTATATATGCTTCTAATTATTCTACCATTATATTATTGCTTCACTTCAATAGATCTATTTGGCAGCTTGAGGTGGATGTTGAAGCATATTCCACAGCCACTTCTTGTTTATCAGAAACTTGAAGAATTTCAGCTGCATCTGAATATTCAGGTCCTTTTGATACATCATGGCTAAGCTGAGAAGCAACAAACTTGTCAAGAACTCTCCAATCTGTCACTTGCTCAACTGCTTGATCTATGTCTCCGCCATTATTATAAAATGTGATCATCTGAAGTTGGTGGCTCGGCTGTACTGTTTTGTCCTCTGAAGTAGTAAAGCATTGGAAGGAACTTCCATGGTTGATGTAGTTAGGAAGTTTAGGGCTCTCTAATTGAGGGAGCTGGTGGAAAGGTTCATGTGGTAAGTGGTAGTGCATCTTTGTCTCTCCCTTGTAAGTTTGAAGATGCTGGTGGTATGTCATATTGGGCTGGATTGCAATCCTATTCGGGAAATCAAGTTGGTCTTGCATGATGGAGACTTGATCATCATACCAACAAGGAGATTCAAGTTCACTTGCCCTCCTTACTGTCGGCATTCGCTTCTTGAACACCCTGCAGACAACCCAACCCTCTTCCTATAACATGAAATTTGGAAAATAAGTCATGGAATCACAGTTTAAAGGACTTTGATATTTAATAATGGAAGTAGTGCAACAAAAATTATAACCGAAAAATCTGCTATGTCAAAGATTGTCTTTGGTACATAGTAACATGTTGCACTAGCAAAACATGATCTCAAGCCTGAGAATAAGTTTGAATATACTTCAGACTGACATTATGTGTAAGAATAAGGATTACAACTTGCTTGCTCATCATTAATTAAATGTCCTCATGAATCAATGAGTCAAGATTAGCTAATCATCAAAGAGATCGCGAGTCTGAAGGAAGTTGAAAAGCATGTGATTCTGGTCTTTCCTACAACTTAGTCTCGAGAGGTCATTACTTTATTTTTTCTTCTTTTACTATCCAAGAAGTAGAGCAAGTAGACCAGTTTCAGATCATTATATTGGTTACTCTTATTGGCTTTTTGCTTCTCCATATGAATGTTGTTGGTTAAATAGCTGCTACGTCCAATTTGTGTGACGTCCAGTTTGGTTAAATAGATATTGTTGGTTCAATAGCTGTTGAGATTGCACTTATGTCAACCAATTGAATTGTGCTCCAAATTCATATGATTTCATCTGCAATGCTCATTCATCAGTTCTCAGGAAATTTTATGCAGGTCACAAATTGAACATGATGTTCGTTGGTGAGATTTTTTTTTTCTCCATTTTGAGAACTGAGATTCTAATAGTATTATCTAACAAATTATAATTAAAAAGAAGAATATGCTATATTAGTCATGTCATAAGATCATAGCAGGACTATACATAAGACTTTAGAAGCTCCACTGAAAAAACCAAAATGCATAAATCATTGAGAAATTTAAAATGTCATTGAAATATTCCAAGCATAACTCCTAAATGAAACCCTTGCAAGGCTCCCAAAGTAGGAATTACCCTTGCATGTTCAATCAATTTTCTGGCTAATAGAGATTTTATTACATTTAGCGACGAGAAGCATATTATTTCTATGTTAAAGAGTTCAGAAGCTTCAGTAGGATACTATACTAACATCGTGGATATCACTTGCATGAAAATTTATATATGACTTATTATTAACCACTAATTAATATCGATAGTGGTGAAACTGGATCAGTCTGAACAGACACCTGAACTCCAGCAGATTAAGGTGTGGATCGCGCTGGCAGATTCCAATCTAATTGTACTAAAAAAAAAAAGCAACCAAAACCCTGTACAGAAATTGGTTCGATCTGACTTGATGTGCTAGAAGATGGATCTGATGTGGGTCTAAATTATACATGTTCTGAAGAAAATTTGAGTCTGGGTCAGATCTAAAGTTTGACTAGATCTGTAACTGAACTGCACTGTGGTGAATATTTATGTCACTAAATTTAAAAGTAACTCATAATATATACTGAAAATAAAACCTAAATATGTGTTGTTTTCATGTGAAACTTCTGAAAATTCAAATTATAAGCATCCTATGATCTGATTGTAATGATTAGAAGGTTTGTTCACCTAACATTCTATTATTAATGCAGTCATTATACTTTTTCTCTTTCCTTGAGAAAAATATACGTATATTTTGAGAACATAGAAAAATAATTTCCTTCTCTATTCTCTTGATGTTGTATCCAATAAATAATTTAACATAAGCACTATATCATTTGCTATATCATTTGCTTGTGTAAACACCGATCTTTTGCCATCGATCTTGGTCCATATTTCTTAACTTAAAAATTTCACCTTACAACTCGATTTTCTTTTTGAAACAAAATCCAAGACAGAAGCAAAATAATCAGAATAGAGAGAGCAATGAGCTAGAAGAGTTTGTTGTGTTGAATCAAAACATTTTAACTTGATTGGTGTCAATGGCCCATTAAAAAATAGAAAATTAAGGTTTAAATTTAGAAATACTTGCCTGAGGAGGTGCATTTTCATTAGTTTCAAGCCGATACTCATGCATGATCCAGTCTGACTTTTGCCCATTAGGCGCTCGGCCTTGATAAAATACTAAGGTCTTCCTCATGCCAATCAGGTTGTGCTTTGAGTAAATTGGCTTGTCTCTTCCAGTGGCTTTCCAAAATCCTGCTGCTGTTGCTCTATTAGTGCGAGTACCAGTTGGATACTTCTTGTCTTTGTGACTGAAAAAGTACCATTCATGCTGCTCTTCTGCTCCTATCCTACATTTTTCTATTTAAAGGAACATGTCATTTGAAAATAGAAATGTCTATGGACAAGTTGATCATCAATAACTACTTTGTAAATGGTACCTTGAAGATCCCATGGCTCAATTCTGTACAAATCAACATCTTTTATTACATCAAGGTCGATCTTTTTTGAAGCCATCTTTTTTCTAAGATAGTAATTCACAAGTTCTTCATCGGTAGGATGGAATCGAAAACCTGGAGGAACATGGGAAAAAGTATCCATGTATATTCTCCTGGATGTATCAAGTCCTGTAAATAATGCAAACAGGTACCGTTAACATCGAGATTGACTAACCATCTCATAGTGTCAATTTATGTGATGACATTTGTTACTCTTCTAGCTTAATTATGAAAACATGAATGATAAAAAATATGGACATATTTGAAAAGCTGCAATTGAAGTGCAGTAACAGCCTCCTAAAATATTTAGATTGAAAATCTAGCTAGAAATTTAAATATAAACATTTAAAAATATCATTTCATGCACGTACACCTTACCCACCTTTGAAGAGAAAAGTTAACAAAAGAAATAAAAACTGTTTGACATGAAGACATTGTAGGTTTCACATATTTCATATATTTTAGGTGGTCAAAGATTTTTTTTCCATATATACTGACCTCAAAAATAGATGTTTTCCATGCTTTTGGCATTAATCTCTGGTACATTTAAATTTCGACATTGTAATTGTATGATGCTTATTAGAGGATCTAATTCACGATGCACATATTTCATATGTACATCTAGTTTTAGTCATTATACTAAAAATAAACCAAGTGTTTAGTTGAACTTGTTATTGGCAAACCAGTGCGTTGCTTTGTAAATGAAGACCATGAGTATAGATGTATAATTATCAAAAATAGTGAAAATCGGACAACTTAAAATTTCCTAGATCATCAAAATTCATGATTTGGACTTTGTTTTCTAGCAGCTAGGCTGCAACATGTGATGCAATGACATTGAACATATTAGATGGAGCAAAGGAGGCATGCAACATATTCCTGATGTATCATCATTTAGTATAAGAGTATTCCTTTAATTTGTTTGAGGAATTATTTCAGAACCAACTTGTAAAGTATTTTGATGTTAGTCAATTTCTCTATTATTTTCTTGTCGTTTGGACAATTTATTTTGGCATATTTTCCGCTAGTAAAGTATAAAATATCTCTCCCCAAGCAATCATAAGCCAGTTGCAACTAAGTGAAGCATTATATTGGTCAACATGGATAAGACAGAGAAGTCTCCTTATTTGGAGCCAAAGGAAATAACCTTACAGACAATTCTCTTTGGAGCTCCTTCATTAACAATCTCAAAATACTTGGTTCGATCTATGCGTGGAACCAACCACATCAAATGCAAACAATATGACAATGAGCAAGATGACTTAACTGCAGCTAGTAAATGCAAGAATGAGATTCTGACATTCTTTTGTGGAATCTTAAAAGAACTTATATACTGAAATATCTTTGTTAAAACAGCCTAGTTCGGATGTGATTAGTTATAAGCTTTGGACAATGAACGACTAAACCATAAAACCTTCTATTGTTTCAGTCCAAGAGAACCAGATCCTCTTGCAGAGCCTTGACAAGAATCTCTGCAGCCAAAAACAAAAACACAAATAAACTCATCGACAGGAGGTAGATCTACACAACCAAAAATCCTTGGCCGAGATGTATCGACCCATCCAGAGAGAGAGAGAGAGCGAGAGAGACCTCACCGGCTGTAGCACCTGGATTCCCTTGCTATTTGTGTTTCTGAGCTATTTTTGTCGCTTCTTTGATCCAACTCAGCAAGATCAGGCACTTCTCAGGAGAGAGAGAGAGAGAAAGGAGAGAGCTTTTGGCCTTGTCCTTTTTGTCCGGGAGCAACACCAACCAACCTTGGGACTTGAACCGCTGAACCTCGTCCTTCACTCCCTTCAACCGGCAGTTCAGTTCACGAGCACTGAAAGGAATCCGATCCCAAGGCAAACAAACCCCAGAGAGAGAGAGAGAGAGAGAGAGAGAGAGAGAGAGAGGCGATGGAAGAAAGAAGGCCAGATGCCGTTAGGTATCTATATCTAATAACATGGATGTGGTGAGAAAGGATTGCTTGTAAAGACTTCCTGGCGTGAAAAATGGCAGGGAGAAAGCCTTCGCCGCAACCGCCACCCACCCGCCTCCGATAACGACCAGATCCGATTGCCTCTCCGAGGACAGAGAAGAGAGGGCTGAAGAGAGACAGAGAGAGAGAGAGAGAGAGAGGAAGAGAGGCAGCAAACGGAACGGGAGAGAAAGCGAAACGGGGATAACCAGAACTCAAGCTTTGTTAAAAGCTCGTAAAGTTTGGAACACCCCCTCCCACCTGCACAAACAAAAGCAAAACCTATATAAAAAAAAAAGGTAGTAAAAATTTATCTAAAGAAAGATAAACAAACACCGGAACGGGAGAGAACGGAAAAAGAAAGGAAGATATAGATCAGGAGACGTAATCGAACAGCCACCTCGTCCAGCCCATTCCCTTTGGCCCGCACCCAACCTTCCATCACTCTCCTCTTTTCCCCCTTACCTCTTACCACATCCATCTCGCAATATTCTTTTACCAATAGCTCATAGTAAAAAATTTTAAGAGTCAAAAGGAATGTGCTCCAAAAAGAACACAACCTTTAATCGCCCCAGTGGTCCATGGACCATTCCAAGCTTTCAAGCCTTCACCTCACATTAGATATATATCTCTCTTCATGGTTGGTTGCCTAATGACTACTATTTCTTTCTACGCTTTTGTCTAGCTCTCCCTGTATTCGCTTTTGGGTCACGGACCCCACCAACCGACCTACGATAAGGACATCCCTCCAATGGAATTCCACAAGCGGAGAGCGAGAGCGCGCGAGAGAGAGAGACGGGAGAGGGGCAAGAGTGAGTGGAGATGGGACCAATGTGGAGGGAAATGATGGTGGCGGGGGGTGGCGTGGGAGGGCGGCTCGCGGTCCGGCGTGGGCTGGTCCCGATCATTAGGCTCGCAATTTGGGTGCTGGCCTGTTGTCCTCCGTGGGCCCCGCACGTGGGACCGCGTTCTCGAAGGTTGGCACGTGCCGCGGTGGTGCAGTCTGGGTGCGTGGCTGAATCCGACGAGGTCCGGCCTGGATAGATAGCCCGGTTCCATGTCGTCTTCCATTTACGAAATTTTCATGCGTTTTGCTTGGGCCTTCGTGACATCATGAATGCTAATGGAGACAAATATTTCATGGATAATCTTGCATCCAAATGGAATTTTATGAATGGAGGCGATGTTTACGTGTGTGTTTTAGGTGTAGAAAAGTGGAGCAAGAAGTGTCACACGTATCAAAGAGTCATCTAACATCACCAAAAGTCATCTTTCAAGGGCTTAATGGTGAACATGGATATATTCAAGGTCTGTCCAGGCGACATAGTTTTCAGCAAATATTAAGAGAGTAGCAAGCACCTTGAACGAGGATTCCTCTTTTTTTTTTTTTTTTTTTTTTTTTTTTGTGGTTGATGAAACTTGAATGAGGATTTAGTTTAAGTAAATTTACTAATAATGTTGCTACTTTTTCAGAATGATCATTTCTAGTATCTTGGCAAGTCAAGAAACAGAGATCTGGATAAATATAATTATTTCATAGGCTCTGATCAATCCTCTGATAGCCATTGATCAGACCCACAATGGAGACTTAGTTGATGCTGCACCAATCTAATGGTTCCAGTCAACGTAGCTCTATCATCTGGTCTCGAACCAAAAACTAGCATTTTTTCGCCAAGTAGAAAAAGGTGACAATTACTAAACTATGGAAACATTCTTGTGGTACAGCTATTGAAGACTGGGTGGTGAAAGGAAAGAAAATCCAGTAGAATTCAGATCGAGGACTTGAGGAGGACATGGGCGAAAGACAACATTCTCTTAAATCTTCTGAGTCCACTTTTTGTTGTTGCAAGATGGTTCTCTGCATGGATTTATAGAGACAACATTCTCTTAAATCTTTTGAGTCCACTTTTTGTTGTTGCAAGATGGTCCTCTGCATGGATTTATATGAAAAACTGTGGCAAGCCACCAAAAAATTTGTTGACAAATTAAATGAGACAAGTACCACACAAAAGAACAAGCATCTCTGCATGAATCTATGTAGTACAACATGACAATTTGTATCCCTTTACAATTAATTCATGACTACATTTAAAGACACAAAAATAGGTATATGCATAGAACTCAGAGACAACCATAAGAAACTCTCTTTAGCTTTTTTTCATTGAATAACTAGTGTGTATGCAATTAATATTTCAGAACTGCTTCACTAAATTCGGTTTAATATCCAAAAACTACAATTAGACATGTAATTTTTTTGGTAGGATAAATATGAGATGCAGCAAAATATACCTTGATGAAGCCGTAGGAGCCTTCTGCCTCTTCTTTAATTTTTTTTTTCCAAAAATATCACTTGCGTCAAAAACTCAAAGCAGGAATGATGTGCTTGATCGTGATCTCTCTAAGCATAAGAAAAACAGAATTTACTTGATGATGAATGAGGAATTGATGCATTAACAATTTCCCGAAGGAAAAAAAGGCAGTGCATTAACACAAAAAAAAACCAGTAAAAGATAAATAGAAGCTCAGCCAACCTTACTCCTCCATCTCGGCCCATGAATCCTTATAAGAAGATGAATAAACAAGAAAGGAAGAACCCCATTTTTAGGCACTTTTTTGACTCTTTAACATGTTAGTTCCTCGAATAATGGAAAAGGAGCGTGTCTAGCTAAAAGTCTTAGCAAGTCCTTTTGAGGTCAGATCAGCACCTAATTTCAGTCAACCTCTCAAATATATTTCTAAAGATCAATATAAAATATTGATCAGAATACCCATACAGAAATAATTTAGCTCCACAAAAGTTTATCGTGATCCCTAGCAAAATGCTTATGCTTATGACCTGAAGGGGACCATACACCAACTTATTGATGCCATGGAAACAAAAATTACTGATGTAATTATGACCATTTCTGAAGTAATGTCTTCCACTAGCCTATGTTTTAGGTTCACAATTGATATCAAATTCCTTGTCATTATGGTCTATCATCAGTTTCAACTGCCAATGTTCCAAGTGGTTATCTTCTTGTTATCTACACAAAACATCGGATCGCTGCTTAGTTTGTCACTCTCATTGCTCACTACATGATCGTTCGTATTTTCATGGGAGTCCGTCCGTCGGAACAGTAATTATTTTTGATTTATCCATGCCAAGTGCATAATCCCAGTCAGAGATGAATACGTAAGAGACCATACTACATCGCTTCATTTAGCTCTTCATGCTGTATAAAGACTTGTACATGGTTCTCCTTGTCTCGTATATAATGTCAGAGTCTTGAGGCCAAGTCTTGTGGCAAGAAATGCTTGTCAACTCTCTCTCTCTCTCTCTCTCTCTCTCTCTCTCTCTCTCTCTCTCAGTGGCTTCTCATGTTCTAGAGCACTGGCCCGGCTTAATGGATTTCATAATGGCATGCTACCCTAAGTATTGATGCTACTTTGTTGTGGGAGGTTGTGAAGTATATGAGATCTCACCAAAAAGAAAATGATAATAATAGCAGGAGAACATATGATTGCATTTGGTTCATATATCCATTCAAAATAGCAACACCTGCTATAGTCATGCGAGTAGAACACAAATAAAGATCATTTGTGAGTGGAATATGGAATGATTAGGATCATGCTCTCAAAAGGTAGGGTATGGGATAGAAAGAAAACCAGATATAGTAGATACCATTAACAGGAGGAGGATAAAGACTACTAGGAAGGACAAATTGGTATTTAGATAGATTGACGTACATTTCAGCATGCTTTTAAAAGAAGATAACAGCAAGCTTTGCTCAAAAAATAGAAGCCAACAGGCACACACATAAGCATTTTAAGTTTAGGGGTTGTTTCTATCCTTGCAGAAAAGGAGATATAAATCCTTGACAAATGCAGCCATTAATGTTCCAGCTAAGTTCCTTTTCTCAAGAAAGTGCAAAGGAATTAGTACAGGACATCAACTTGGGATCATAACGTAGCTTGCAATTATATTGAATAATTTTCACATCATCAAAAAAAGCTGCTCATGGCATGCTACTGCTTCGACACCGGCACCTTCAATGAGATCTATATATATATATACTTGATCAGGATAACACTGACTTGGAACATCGATCCCTCCCTGCTGAGACATCAAGATCTCTTCATTGGTAATTACTCCAGTATACAAAGCATGTATCCAGGGTCTCTAGTGCCAATTCAGTCATACCAATTAAAGCGGGTACTTCTGTCCTCCATTAACCAGGACATCAGCTACGAATTCAGAATTTTTTTCTTTATATCATTAATAATCCAAGTGGTTGGTTGTAAGGATCCATGCCAGTGTGTGTAGTTCCATATTAGCTATGTATTGGAGAAATTTTCGGTATTTATACGGGGTTACCTTCTAGCTAGCTTTTTTGGATGAAGTTATGCATCGTTACAAATAGTATCAGAGCAAATCTAGCTCATAACTTATGTGGATTGTGGAGATACTATAGCACCCAATTATGGGATGATATATGTGATTAGAGTTATGGTACTTGTGAATAAATTTGAACAAATTTAGTCCCTTACATTGATGAGGATAATAGGGCTTAAATGTGAAGAGTATGTGAGGACCTATATGGACGCATATTTAGACTCACATTAGCTATACAATAGAGAGATCTTGGTTATTTATACGGTTGGCCAAAGAATCCAAATAATATCTTCCGGATAACCTTTTTGGGTAAGGTCTTAAGTTATTACATTAGCTAAATCATTATTGCCAAACTAAGCATAATGTTGTTGCCAATCATTGATAAGCAACTTAATTTTATTTCCAAAGAATGTGGATTCCTTTGTGCAATGTTGTTGTTTTTTTTTTAGAATAAAGCAAAGGTAAGCTATCCTGCACTTGATTTTTGATATTGCTATCAGATTCAGCTGAGAATTTTTTTTATTTTAAAGCAGAAGAGCTTTGCCTAGGAGGTTAAGCCTTTCAATACCAAGTTCACCGAACTTCACAATTCATCAAGCAATTACCTTTAATATTTAAAAGAAGAGAATAAAAAAAAGGCAGTTCTTAAACATCCGAGTCTCCTGAAAATATTCTTTGCGACTATAATATATAGCGTTAACATTGACAAACCACTCGATCTTCCACTTGTAATCATAAGCTATTTTTAGAGCTCTCAGTACTTCATGAAACTAATTTCCATGGATGTTAAATAAAAAACATATTGCTGGTATTAACTGCACATTTCCCCCCTCTCTATCAATCATCAATCATCAAACCTAAAACAAATCTGAGGATTTTCTTCAAACAAGATGTGGATATTTGCTACTTTCATGAAACTTGAATTGGTCTGGGTTTTCTAGTTTTCTTAAGAAAACAAAGGTAACTTGTGTCTTTGTTTCAAAGCAAAAGGTTGGTGTGCTTGTCAAATTTTTTTTTCCAGTGGAATATAAATTACCCGGTACAAGTTTCGACCAACTCAATTTTTTAGCATTGTTCTTGATGGTCTGCCATGATCAATCTTAGTAAATTTGGAACCCATTCTTTTTGTACAACAATGTCGATGGTTTTAAAGTTTAGTGGCATTGCTAAATTGCTTTAGATTCTCAAACATTGCTGCACCTTGTGGAAGACATCTTGGATATTTTTGTGTAAGCTTGTAAAACACCAGAATCTACATAATGAAGTCCTAATACCCTTCCAATATATGAAACTTGAAGAAGCCCCCCCAATGGGACAACCTTATAGAGCAAATCATTTTCGAGTTTCACGCCAGGGGGACTGCAGAACACTTCGGTAATGGAGAGATAGAACCTTTGGATTGGTGGTATACAATTTGAGCTGCATAAATGACATTAATGAGTACTTGATTTCTTGTGCTTAATTTCAGAGTGATTCTTTCGGTGTCCGAAATCTGATATCTCTAGCTTAAGACAGATGAATAATTTGCTTATTTCTGAAGTTAGTGCTTGGAATTCAAGAAAATTGGGCAATGTTAAGATCCTGTAGGATGAGATCAATGAAGTGTTTTGGTTTGAAAGCATGTTGTTTCTCTCATTTCATTCTCTAAATGAAATATGAGGTGTCCACCATCATTTGCCTCCAAAAATATGTTTGAGAACATGCTGTTCCAACGAGGTGAAATAGTTAAATATAGTTCACATATGACATTAAGACCAAGATGTCAGGAGATCAACTCAACAAAATATTTGGGTTCTATGATAAAGACAATACTGGAGAACTGGCTTACCCTGTCTAACTAAAAACTAAGGTCCGGTGTAGCAAAGAAAGACTTCTGGTAGGTTGGTGAGCTGAAATTGGTGACATATTGCTGCAAATTGAAATTTTGTCTGATCATGAACTAATAAAACCATGTTTAGCTCAGACGCAAGTCCCTTGAGATAAGCAGATTAGCCTGAGATACACGATGCTGTCTGCAATTATGCATCTTCCAATAGTCCATCGAACCATTTCACAACATCTTATCATTTCAATACCAACAAAGTAGCAAGGTAGGTGGCATACCGTGTTCATAGGCCCTACCGAAGAACCGAAAGGAAGAGGGCTTGCCTTACTATTCTGAACCCATAGCAGAATAGAAAGTCGACTGCCGACCCCAAATGGTGCACTCTCAGCTAAGAGTAATACCCTGCTTCTAGCTAAGTAGTTGGGCCTGCCATTTCTGCTAAAACAAGATCAACTCCGTAATTTTCATCTGTTTGCCACCAAAGGTACCTCAACAGTTTTTTGGTTCCCTTGCGGACCTCTTCTAACTTTTCTTGTGCAACGCCAAAAACATGATGTTAAACACAAATCTAAAAATCCAATGTGTATTGCAGACAGTCATGTGATGGAAACTCGAGAAATATGGACCGAAAAGGTTTCTGATTCATTTGGGGACAGTAATTAAAACTGGTCTAACATTCGAAGATACCTTGCATTTCATTCTTTTGCTCTGCAATGGTGCCCAACTTGAAGTCCAAAGGTCTTTGATCATGATGCTTGCATTCTACTTTTTATAGATGCATGCGTTAATTTCTTATTCAAATTTCAGTTTGAGAGAAAGGAAGGAATACCCATCTACACTATAATTATCCAGGTCCATATTTTTGGAAACAACCATCCAAGGCATGAATCAAGAACCCATCGTCGATGGACGGATGGATCTGACCTTTAGGACAGGCCTCATTTTAACTGCTGTATATTCAAATTAGTACTGACCTTAAGAAAATATGAATTGTATCAACACTGTTGTGGAGATTTTTTCCTCAGCACCCTCACATACAGCTGCGGTGATGGCTTCATAGTAAAAGAAATCTAATCAACAAGTGACCATGTCATTTTTATTTTTGAGAACAGTGATGGAAGCAATCCCTTTTTCTGTTTGAACTCAAAATTCTTGTCCAATACAAGCATTGAGGGCAGAGGTGCCAACCGATGAACTTCCAGTGGGCTCTAAGTGATCAACTAGTATAGTTTTAGAACAAAATACCAGCACAATAGCCTTTAATATAATCCAAATTAGTGTCAAACATCCTCTCACAAAGAAATACAATTGAGTCACCCTCTCTGTCTTAATACATGGTTAGAGGCTTTGCTTTGCATTGCTTCTCCTCGAGTTTCTATTTATTGTTTCATCCATCCACTTGTCAAAACATCTAGTAGCTCATATATTTTTTCGGTAATTACCTGCTCATATGGCTACCAAGAAAAAAAAATCTTGGCTTGGTACCAATGAGACTTCAATCCACTGGTTAGCGCATCTCTCCTTAGTTCTTGTGAAATAAGAAGAGATTCCCAGTTCAGCTCAGAAGGACAACTCTTCCATTGTTATCAAGATAGAAAGCTCTCCCTGCTTTGCATGATAAGAGCAGAGTTTTGAACATCCGTCTTATGTAGTACATCTTGTCACAAAGAAGAAGACGTAGTGTTGTCATCCTCCACATGTTCAAAAACATATGTTGGAGAAATACATCCATAGAACTTTTCCTGCACCAAAGAGAGAACACACCAACTTTTTGGAAACACCAACACCCAACTAGGTGAGAAGGATAGGAACTTGCTTGTCCAAATAGTTGGTCCAACAAATGGCTCTCTCGTCCACAATAACTTGCCCTTTTGACGCCCCCAGAATGGTAATCCAAGTAACAGAACACGTTTAGAACTTAGAAGTCACATAGAAATGAAGTAGTTCCTAACAAACTAGTTTTCTTGCCGCTAGACTGCTCTCTTTCCCATTTCCATATTTAAGATGAGCATCAGAAACCAACAGACACGGCATCGAACAAACAATCACCTTTAAAACAAAGGAAATAGGAGAGCAAGACAGCAACCCAAGCCCACCCGGCTTGGCCGCACGGAAACACAAAGGACTCCATCCGTACCGTACCTCTCTGTCCTATATCTCCTCCCACCTATCTCCTCCTCTTTCCTTAGAAACAGGGAAGGCTCCCCTGTTCTTCTCTTCTCTGAAAAAAGATGGAATTTTTAGAAGGGAGTGAGGTGGGGATGTCGAACAGCCCTTCCTTTCTCTCTCTGACGACCGCCTGAACCTATGCCGTCTCACCATGTCCATTGCTGATCCCTAGTCTTTCTCCTAAACCACACACTGTCCCCTTCATCTTCTGCAATCTTTCCATAAAAAAGAGATCTTTTGGGCTCCAACCATGAAGAAATTGAGAGGTTCTAAGCTGCGAATAAAGCTAGTCTGCGTTTGGAGATGGGCCTCTCGTAGACGCTCCAAAACCGCTCCTCCTCCCTCATGCCTACTCCAACTTGGCCGCACAAAGGCCACGCCTTTGACGACGAAGCTCCGGGAGTTGGGCCTCTCCCTCGCCCACGGGCTCGGCGGCGTCGGTTGTGACCGGACGGAGAGGGAAGAGGTGGCGCTGCAACTGCTGGAAGGTGGCGGGGGACGGGGGCCTCCGCCGCCCCCGCCGAAGGGACACCTGGCGATTTACGTGGGCGGCGGGAGGAATGGGGAGGAGGGAGCGCCGCCGCGCCGGTTCGTGGTGCCAGTGATCCACTTCAACCATCCGCTCTTCGGGGAGTTGTTGAAGGAGGCGGAGGAGGAGTTCGGGTTCAACCACCCCGGCGGCATCACCATCCCCTGCCCCGTCTCCCGTTTCGAGCGGCTCCGGAGCCGGATCGCCGCCGAGCCTGGCCGGACCGGGCTAAGGGTAAATCGGTCCTGACTGGCAACCTAGATGTGAGACCTGACCCCTTAGTGACGTCATTTCGATGTGCTACTTTTTTTTTTTTTTTTTTTTTTTTTTTTTTTTTTTTGTAACTACGTTGATCGCATCAACCTAATAACTTCCTATACTTTTCATGCACAAATTTATTGGTTAGTATATCTTTCAGTTTAGTTGTCTTTGGGCTAGGTATTTTATATTTTTAATTTTTGCAAAAAATATTTTTACAAGTTGGCCATTTTGGGAGAGCTTATTTGGTTGGTGAGAAAAAGCTGCCTAAAACGCTCCGTAACTTGTCATTTTTTAATTTTTTAAATATATCATACTATAAATATACGAATCATCCTTTGTAGCAAAAAAAATGTTGGTGTTAGATAATATAATTAATGAGAACCATATAGTACATGTATAGATTATATGATTCACAACATTACAATATTTGTTTGGATGACATCCACCTATATGATTAACTCTAAGGTTAATAAAATGGATTATGTGTGATGCTATTTTGCATTATTGTTTCAAATATAGTGCCTTATTTGATTAGAGCTCCTAAAAAAGTATATGTCAATTTATTGAAAAAGTCATTAACTATATAATGAAAAAAATACTTACGAATGAGATTATCGAAAAATTATTATGGAACTTTAAGAAAAAAAAGGAAGAACTAAATATTTTTTATCATGTATGTGTCATAATGCAAATAGTTTGCCGCATATAGTGAAATCTTTTTTTTTTTTTTTACTAACCTGTACTTGCCTTTTAAATCTTAGAAATTTCAACTCAAATTTGGTCTTATGCAACTACTTATAAATGCACAATGTATGAAGAATGAACATAGTTAAGAGAGAGAGAGAGATAAGTAGAAAACTCTAAAATAAGATGAGGACAGTATGTATGAAAATAGTAATGTATATATACATGTATGTGAAGTTGCCTATAGTATTCTCGATTGATACCTCACCTATTAAATTTTTGACCCTGCTTGAGTTAGATGTGAGATTTGTGTTAAGAGAGCGTTGTTCATGCTACATAATCTACTTGGTCTACATCCATGTATTTGTCTACTTGCATTTTAAAAAGTAATATGCATTCATTCGTTTTGCATGCACACCTGTATGGCTTATAGATTTGCAAAAATTTAAGTCCATAGTTCATTTATTATAGTCTTTAAACTATGATTACCCCAACAAGTGATCTACATCTATTTGGATCCTACTTGCGCCCACTAATCCATGGCTTTACCATTTTTCGCTCAAAATTTATAGAATTTAAATTTTTATTCCGAACATAATTTGCTCCTTTGCTCGCACACCTTTTCATTGCGCAAACTCGAGTTGTCTCTAAATGAGAATGGCCTATATATTGATGTTTAGAGTTTTTGTTCGATCAAATGAAATGAAACCTCCTTCAACTTGTGACTCTCTATTTAAACGTAACACTAACTTTGATGACAGAAGGGGCACAAGTCCAAGGACCACAAATTGACATGTTAAAGTAGCCAAGTGGATTTTCCCCTCTACCATTTAATGAGAGAGCCCTTCAAGCTGAACATTTCTTTTATTAATGGACTACCCTGATGTAACTAGATTTTCTATAAAGAGCTGTATCTCTTAGTTTGGAAAAAAAAAAAAAGTTAAGAAAGATCTAACATATTTCCCATAACTACAAAACAATATATACTTACAAAAAGGTCCAATAGAATCTCAAATAAAGCTATATATCTAGAGAATATAGAATCTTGATGGATCTAGAAAATCTTTAAAGTTCTAATCTAGAAAGTGCTCTAGAATCCTAAACCCCTGCTAATTATTTATTCTTTTTCAAGATATCTTTTCTCAGAAGATAATATTTTCAAAACAATGCTACTCAATTTTGTTCATTTATTTTTCCAACCACTGCATATTAAATAAGATCTCAGCAATTTATCATCCTTCATGTGCAATGGATATGCAAACTACTAGTTATACATAGTGCTTTGTGCTTTAATTAAAATTTGAACAAAATAATATATGCAAATTCATATGATTGCTAAGTGATAGAGGAAAAAATGGATTGTCCAGCCCACAACAAAAAAGCCGCCCAGTTTTGGCCCAGTAAACATCAATGACAATCGGCTGAATCTTCACTTCGGCCCAAGGTCAGCTCGTCCTCGGAACTCCGCTGAAAGCTCCACCAACTCCAAATATTCGCCGACTCCTCCGACCAAGTTTGAGGTACCTCCAGACAATCGCTAACCCGCCCTGGCTAAACTCGGGGCGCCAACCCCAGCGATGCGCTCCGACTATCGAGCTCGGGGTGCTCCACCGAGCATATCTCGAAATCCGAAAAGTCGAGCTACTTTCAGCACCCGCCAAGCCGACCTCATCAATCGCATAACGTGATTACTTAACGAGCTCAGCCTCGCCAACGACCACACCCATGTGCGGGCCTACGCCCACCTACGTGGTCGTACTCCACCACACTACCGTGTCATGTCTCCATAACTAGCCAGCAGTAGTCAGACGACACCTTGACTATTCCGGCCATACCCTGCCGTGACTGTCAACACCCTACCATTCTCAAGAACGAGCTGTACTGCACATCACCGGTCAGCCTGAGCTGTGCGCCATCCAACTCAGAGCCACGCCCCCTCATGATGAGGGCTGATAGTACCTCCGCCATCTGGACCACTCCACCAAGGCTATAAATAGCTCGGTCAGGTAATTTCTAAGAGACCTTTGGCTGGACCAAATTTACCCACTCTAACTTGACGTCGGAGGGCCCTCATCGAGAATACATGTGAGGCTTTGTGCAGGTTCACGACCTTCACGCAGGAGGTGGCTCTCGTCTCCCCCTTTTCAACCACCGGCGGCTTCCTCGACTCCACCGGCATGGTCACCTTTGGGCCAAATTTGAACCATAACATTTTTAGCGCTAGAGGAAGGGCTTGAGTCGTGATCATAAGGATAATGAGCTAAGGGGCCCCAAACACGTCGAGCAGCCAGGAGTCAGCGCCCGACTGCTCTCTCCAAGGTCCACCCCCTGCATCGCACGTCCCTGCAGACCAAACCTCTCAAGTCCATCCAGAGCAGTTTTACCTGCTCGCCCAGCAAGTCCAAATTCTAGCCGTGGTTATCCAAACCTTTCATCTGACTGGAGTTTCGTCAACCACTGAACTCGATAAGAAGGTCGAGGAAGCGGGGTAACAAATCCAAATGCTTTGGGATCATATCGCGGAACTCCACGAGGAGTGTTATCGATCGAGGAGCGGATCCCCTCAGAGATCTGGAAGACATCTTCCCATCAAAGTTTTGAGGAGTATACTCCTCTTACGTCCTCCCGGGCCGAGATCCTCATGAAAATTGAGGGTTGCGGCTACCTCCAATCTCCTCCGAAGATGCGATCATTCAAGTTACGGAAGCGCTTAGGCAAGTACTGCCGCTTTCATAGAGATCACGGCCACGACACGGAGAATTGCTATCAGTTCTGTGATAAGATCGAAGTGATCATCCGCCAAGGCCATCTGAGCCGATTCGTTGGCGGTCAACCAACAAAACAGAGCTTGATGGGCAGACTTCGGGACCATCTGACAGACCCGACGACGGACGCCCCGGTGCGGGCACTACTAAGACCCCGCCTATGAGTCTTACGTGGATGCCACCCTAGCCCCAAGGGGCTGAGAAGAGGCGGCGCTCACCAGCCCGAGGCTGGTGACCCCAAATGTAAACTACTCCCTCAAGGAAGGACCTTAACCTCCTTCAGATCAGGGTTTTCTCTCTTAGACCGTAATCTAATGAAGTTATCTTCCGAAATTCTCCCAAGGTGTCTCTGAAGTACCCTAGGAAGCTCGGCGCACACTTGATATCCAGGCAGCGCGAGTCGTATGCCGACGACTTTATAAAGTCGCCCCCGGAGCTTGCCTCGGGGCGCCTTGCAGGACTTGGTGAGGGCTCAAGGGTCTCGCAACTGCAGGTGCCATCTACAAAGTCACCCTTTGAGCTAGGCTCAAGATGCCTTGCAGTGTCAATAGGGAGCCGAGGAAGAGCACCCTCGTTCGCAAGACACTCGGGTAGATGTTTATCCCCGAACTTATTATTCCCGAGGTGGCTTCGGTTCTCGGGTGGATTTCTAAGTCTCGAGTTGGCCTCGGCCCTGGAGTGGATTTCTACTCTCGGGTAGATGTTTATCCCTGAACTTATTATTCCCGAGGTGGCTTCGGCTCTCGGGTGGATTTCTAAGTTTCGAGTTGGCCTCGGCTCTCGAGTGGATTTCTACACTCGGGTAGATATTTATCCCCGAATTTATTATTTTCGAGGTGGCTTTAGCTCTCGGGTGGATTTCTAAGTCTCGAGTTGGCCTTGGCCCTCGAGTGGATTTCTATACTCGGGTAGATGTTTATCCTCGAACTTATTATTCCCGAGATGGCTTCGGCTCTCGGATGGATTTCTAATTCTCGAGTTGGCCTTGGCCCTCGAGTGGATTTCTACACTCGGGTAGATGTTTATCCCCAAACTTATTATTTCCGAGGTGGCTTCGGTTCTCGAGTGGATTTCTAAGTCTCGAGTTGGCCTCGGCCCTCGAGTGGATTTCTACACTCGGGTAGATGTTTATTAATGAATTTATTATCTCCGAGGTGGCTTCAGCTCTCGGATGGATTTCTAAGTCTCGAGTTGGCCTCGACCCTCGAGTGGATTTCTATACTTGGGTGGATGTTTATCCCCGAACTTATTATTCCCAGGTGGCTTCGGCTTTCGGATGAATTTCTAAGTCTCGAGTTGGCCTCGGCTCTCGAGTGGATTTCTACTTTTGGGTAGAGGTTTTATCCCCGAGCCTAATATTTTCGAGGTGGCTTTGGCTCTCGAATTGATTTCTAAGTCTCGAGTTGGCCTCGGTCCTCGAGCGGATTCCAACTCTCGGGTGGATGCTTGACCCTGAGCTCGCCTGTGCTCTTGAGTTAACAAAAGCCTCGGGACGGACTTCTATTCTTAAGATAATTTACGATTGTTTGTCTTTCACTCTCTTGGGCAAGGCTTAAAGTGGCCCGCACTATTAAGAGAAGAGCTACGAGCTTGCCTCACATGAGGTTTATTTTTAAATTGAAAAAATACTGAATTCGGAGATCCCTACAAGTACTAAATGCAACCCCTGCTATGCGAGATGGGCCCGGATATGGGTTACATAATTCGGATCTTGATATCCGAGCATGGAGCAGAACAAACTCAAACACTAGTTGAAAGAAAAAAAAATTATTGATAGAAAGGGCCTAAATGGCCAGTCTTACAAGAACAAGAATAAAAATTAATCGACGTGGACGATCTCCACATTAGTGTCGGCTATGGCCTCCGACTCGGTTGCGACCTCGGGAGCGCCATCCCCGCCTGCTTCGGTAGCATCGGCTCCAGAGCTGGTGTCAGGAGCGACTGATAATTCCACCCCGTTGGTAGCTTCGGGGGCAATCTCCGACCTGGCCTCGGCAGTGGCATCCACGGCACCCTCACCTGCCTCATCAGTTTCATCCAGGTTTGGTTCAAGGGTACTAAGGTCGACCCCGGGGCAGAACTGCTGAACTTGGAGATGACAATTGTTGAAACTTTGGACCATAGCAGCAGCAGCCCCTTCCGCCAGCTCAACAAGAGACTTTTCTGATCGACGGAACCTCTCAACAGCCTCATGAGCGAAGGATTCCACTAGACCCTCAAGCTGCCCGACCTTCAGCTCCAGCTCCTCTGCCTCGCCCTGAAGGCGAACCAGAGCGGCTTCAAGCTCGGAGATGCGGCTTGCAGAGGAGGAGCGAGCCTGAGAATGCTCGGCCTCGATGGCTTGGATCTGAGCCAGTTTATCCTTTATCATGACCTCGGAAGCACGCACCTTCTTCTTGGTCTTCCGAAGCCGCTGTGCAGTGGCAGCAGCTCTCTCTTCGACTTCACGCCACTGCTGCTCAATGGCTGCCGCCCGATCCTCGGCCTCCTGCTGATGCTGCATAGTAGATGCCGCTCGGCCTTCAGCCTCTCGTCCTTGGAGCTCAGCACGCTCCATTCTCAACCGGAGCACCTTCAGCTCCTCCCGGTCGGCAAGTATGTTGGACATCAACACATCGACCACATGAAGAGACTGGCACAGAAAGAGAAGTGTCAGCAAAAGTTAAACATCCACAAAAGAAACAAACAAGGGACAGAAGAGCGACATCACTTATCCATACGCTCGCTGAGTAGACATGGTGGACGAGGTCGCCAAGGTCGTCCTCCATCAATGAGAAAGCATGATGCTGCGTACAAGCCCGCAAGCAACCTCTTCAGATCCGAGGGCCGAATCGCCCTCAGGTACGTGCCGTGATGGTTCCCTTCCGAACTCAAAAAATATTGGCTCAATCCTCACCAAGGCCAGAGCTTCGGAGAAGGTCGCAGCCTCGGCGCATAATGAGACCGGGGCGGGGGACTGAAGTCCCAGACTCACACCTCGGCTCGAAATTCGGCCCGGACGACTGGATTATATCGGCAGTCTTCAGGACTTGGTCGGTAGGTACGATCATCGCTTAGATGGGAGGGTCTCCCCCAGTCATCGACTGGGACACCTCAACATCTTCTGCGGGCCCCCGACTAGGTCCGACCAGAGAAGGGGCGATAACCTCGGGCTCTCCCTGCTCGACCTCAAGGCTAGAAGCGACTCTCGCCTTCTTTGGCCTCCCCTCAAGACGGACCCCTTCGGGGGCGGCCCTCTTCTTCTTATATATGGCATCAGCGTCTTGGTGTTGAAGATCATCCCTGCAATATCTGTAGACAAAAAGTCTTATCAACATCTCCAACATAAAAGGGAAAGAAAGAAAAGTCAAACTATTCTTACCCTCGGAACGAGCCGAACTCAGGCCAAGATTTACCAAAGCCTCCTCATTGAGCAGGTCGGGGAGCCGAGGATTTTCTTTCAGCCCGAGCAAACTATTCAAGGTCTTCTGCTCGGACAGCGACAACTACAGGAGCCTATTGTTTACTGAGGCCAGCGGAAAGCTCCAGGTCGGATTAAATCCCCACGATCGCTTGGAGGAGATATAGAAGAAGTTATCCTTCCACCCGTGGATGGAAGTAGGCAGGCCCCCAAATAGCTTACGGCTTTCTCGAGGAGAGAAGTACCACCACCCTTTATCTACAGGGTTGCCTTTTAATATAAAGCAACTCTTGAAGACATTCACCAAGGGGGGAAAGCTGTGTGCCAGGCAGAGGGCAAGGAAACCTATGATTAGCCTCAATGAATTCGGGGCAAGCTGTGCAGGCACCAAGTCATACGCCGTCAAAAACTCATCCACAAATCCATGCAAAGGAAATCTCAGCCCTGCCTGGAGTGTATCTACGTACACTCCGACCCAACCACTAGGTGGGTTGGTGACTCAGCCTTCGAGATCCGGGAGTTCAAGCATGAACTCTGGAGGAATGAGGAATCGGGCTCGAACTGAGGCCAGATCCTCGTCGGTCATGAGCGAGCCCGTTCCATATGGGCTCGAGCCCACCTCAAGTTCAACCTCTTCCACCTCGAAAAAAGCCGGAGCTCGCGATGGACCTACATCGAACATTGATGCCCTCGTCGGTGAGTCCATTGCCTAGATCTTAAGATTATGGGAAAAATGGGGAAGAAGACGAGGGGCGACCAAAGAAGGGGCGATAACCTCGGGCTCTCCCTGCTTGACCTCAAGGCTGGAAGCGACTCTTGCCTTCTTTGGCCTCCCCTCAAGATGGACCCCTTCGGAGGCGGCCCTCTTCTTCTTATATATGGCATCAGCGTTTTGGTGTTGAAGATCATCCCTGCAATATCTGTAGACAAAAAGTCTTATCAACATCCCCAACATAAAAGGGAAAGAAAGAAAAGTCAAACTATTTTTACCCTAGGGACGAGCTGGGCTCAGGCCAAGATTTACCAGAGCCTCCTCACTGAGCAGGTCGGGAAGCCGAGGAGTTTCTTTCAACCCGAGCAAACTATTCAAGGTCTTCTGCTCGGACTGCGACAACTGCAGGAGCCTATTATTTACTGAGGCCAGCAGAAAGCTCCGGATTGGATTAAATCCCCACGACCGCTCGGAGGAGATATAGAAGAAATTATCCTTCCACCCGTGGATGGAAGTAGGCAGGCCTCCAAATAACTTACGGCCTCCTCGAGGAGAGAAGTACCACCATCCTTTATCTACAGGGTTGCCTTTTAACATAAAGCAACTCTTGAAGACATTCACCAAGGGGGAAAGCTGTGTGCCAGGCAGAGGGCGAGGAAACTGATGATTAGCCTCAATGAATTCGGGGCAAGCTGCGCAGGCACCAAGCCGTACGCCGTCAAAAGCTCATCCACAAATCCATGCAGAGGAAATCTCAGCCCTACCTGAAGTGTATCTACGTACACTCCGACCCAACCACTAGGTGGGTTGGTGACTCGACCTCCGAGATCCGGGAGTTCAAACACGAACTCCGGAGGAATGAAGAATCAGGCTCGAACTGAGCCCAGATCCTCGTCGGTCATGAGCGAGCCCGTTCCATACAGGCTCGAGCCCACCTCAAGTTCAACCTCTTCCACCTCGGAAAAAGCCGGAGCTCGCAATGGACCTACATCGAACATTGATGCCCTCGTCGGCGAGTCCATTGCCCTAATCTTAAGATTATGAGAAAAATGGGGAAGAAGACGAAAGACTCTCCGAACGACCGAAAGAAGGGATAAAATACCTACCCAAAAGCTCGTCAGAAAGGGATGGATGGGTGGAGAAGAAGAATGACTCCCGGAAGAGGAAATCAACGGGTGGTGCAAAAGCTAGCAGAGAGCTCCCAAGAACGTCCGGAAGAAAGCTCCAATACCCCGGCAACAGCGGCTGAGGAAAGAAGATCAGGAGCAGGGGGAGGGTCAAGGAACGACCCTACGACCCCTTCTTCAAGCCTTATATAGGCCACTACAGTGGCTCCGATCGGGCAACCTAAATGATCATACGGTTCGGGATTCGCCATGTGGCGAGCCCTAAGACGATCTCAATAAATCTCTCAGAATCGCCTCACTAAAAGCTGATCATTATGAAGGGCACTCCGGAGCTCGAAATATTGATGATTGACCTCCCGTCTTCCGTCGAATGAGACGCTTCGGAGAAGGGAGCATTAACGGCCGACTCCTCATGTTCCGCCAAACGGAATGCTTCGGGGGATGGAAAATTAATGGTCGAAACCCTCCTCGTCCCAATCCAACAATTCTCCAGAAAGGAACACCCACGTGGGGCGCCAAAGTCCCAAGTCCGACGTCGAACTCTCGGCCAAGAAGTACGTCGAAGCATATCCAGTTCAGTACGTGCCTCTTTTTGCTTATGTAACTGAAACACTAGACAATCAGGAGTCTGACTACTTCCATCATCCGAGCCACAAGGTAGCTCGACCTCGAAAGTGGGGGGCAAATAATAGAGGAAAAAATGGATCGTCCAACCCACAACTAAAAGGCCGCCCAGTTTCGGTCCAGTAAACATCAACGACGATCGGCTGAATCTTTACTTCGGCCCAGGGCCAACTCGTCCTTGGAATTCCACTGAAAGCTGCACCAACTCCAGACATTTGCCGACTCCCCCGACCAAGTTCGGGGTACCTCCAGACAATCGCCGACCCGCCTCGGCTAAGCTTGGGGCGCCAATCCCAGCGATACGCTCCGACTCTCAAGCTTGGAGCGCTCCACCGAGCACATCTCGGAATCCGAAAAATTGATCTACTTCCAGCACCCGCCAAGCCGACCTCGTCAATCATATAACGTGATTACTTAACGAGCTCGGCCTCGCCAATGACCACACCCATGTGCGGGTCTACGCCCACCTACGTGGCCGTACTCTACCACACTACCGTGTCATGTCTCCATAACCGGCGAACAGCAGTCAAACGGTACCTTGACTACTCCGGCCATACCCTGCTGTGACTGTCAACACCCTACTATTCTCAAGAACGGGCTGTACTGCACGTCACCAGCTAGCCTGAGCTGCGCGCCATCCATCTCAGAGCCACACCCCCTCATGATGAAGGCTGACAGTACATCCGCCATCTGGGCCACTCCACCGAGGCTATAAATAGCTCGGTCAGGTAATTTCTAAGGGACCTTTGGCTGGACCAAATTTGCCCACTCTTTGATTGTCGGAGGGCCCTCACCGGAAACACAGGTGAAGCTTTGCGCAGGTCCGCGGCCATCGCGTAGGAGGTGGCTCCCGTCTCCCACTTTTTAACCACCGGCAGCTCCTTCGACTCCACCGGTATGGTCACCCTCGGGCCAAATTTGAACCACAACACTAAGTATCCCAAAAGCTTCCTAAACTCCCATACAAGCTCTGATGGACCAAAACAGTGACTCATTATGGCTAGAGACCCAGATTCTTAGCAATTCTTGTTTTTTTTCTTTCCATTCTCCTTAACTAATTCTAGGTTAGGAGTCATTTATATTTGTTAAATAAAATAATTTTCATGACATTAAATATGTTGGAGTAGCTTGGTTAGGGTGGGTGGCCCTTGACCGTAGGATCAAGCCCTTCATTTTAACGGTTTTAGTTTTTTATTTACTTTGATTTTTGAATGTAAGTTCTTTAAGCTCCCTCTAGCATTTAACATTTTTTGATTTTTTTCTTAAGCTATATCTTTCTTGTTTTTATTCTTTAAGCTTCTTTATTCTCTTAGAAAAGGGCTATATTTTATGCCAAATGATCTATCTAATAATTATTGAAAAATTTAAAGAAAAGTCATCTTCCCTCTGAGGATAATTCGTTTCAGTTATTTGCCATTTTTCAACTAATTTTTTATTTCTTATACTTCCATAATTTTCTTAGAAAAGAGTTGGTTCTAATTTTTTTTTCCCCTCAAAAAATGAATTAGGAGAAGTCAAATCAACTTCATTTAGAAACGAAAGAGTCCAACAAAAATTGGGCAAGCCTTTGCCACAAACAACAAAGAAAGATAAATAAAATTATATAAAGGAGATATATTGTAATGTTGCACAAATAGATCCTATCGTAGATTATTTTTCTTCTCTTTGAAGCAACTTTATTCCAATTTAGTGAAAAGGAAGATAGTGCCATGAAAGACATCTGATTTGTGAGAATTCTCTTCTAAAAAAATTTTGACTTCCTTTTGATTCAATTGCTTTAATAGATTGTTGAAACTAAAACATCTCAACCAACTCTCTAATATGCCTTAATATGTTGATGTCTCCATATTATCCAAAGTTGAGGCTCAAATTTGGGTAGCGAAAGGTCAAGATTTAATAAATTTGTCTCAAATTTGGGATCAAAACTTCGAACTTGATCACTAGTTGGGTTGGTTTAGCGTTGAGATTTAATCCAACCTCGAATCTAATCTGAACTTAACCCAACCCTTTAAACAAATAAATAAATAATTCATATTTATATTTTATATAAACTACTCATATATTTTATATGGCTATATCTTAATTCTATAAAATTAGAAAATTATCTATGTACCATCAAAATCGATGGATAGTTGATTTCTCAATCCAATAAATGCTAACTGAACAAAAATAATCCAGATATTTATACTATCTTAAAACTTCTGTTCAAGCTAATTCAACTTGTTTTATGTGACACGGGCCAAATAAATCTGGATTAAATCAATCCAAATTGATTTTAGCTTAAGATTGGATCAGGTTTGGTTTGTTTAAAGAAATTCTAACCCAAGGCAGGTTGGAGGGTTAGGTTTAGGGATATAAAAGTCATGTTGGATCTACTTAGCTCTGAACACGGTTGAACTAGCCTAAATTGCAATCTTGGTAGTAATTGAATGTCGAAAAGCTGAGTAAAAAGGTTTCATATGCTCTCAGAAAAAAGGCATGAAAGAAGGAGATGATCAGTAGCCTTCTCAAAATTCCTGCAAAGGAAGAGTTAGGATGATCCTTTCTTTGTTTGGACTTTCTACAATTAACATTTCATTTTTACAAAGGAATTAATTAGATGCACGACTGCTGAGAGAGATTGAGCAATTAGAAATAATATCTCTTGATTTCAAAAATTTTGTAAGAAAAGCTTGGTTTTACTCTTTAATCCTGTCTGGTTTTCTTAGAAAAAGCCAGACTGTTTCAAAGAATATCGAACGGGGCTGAATTCTTAGACAAGCCTGGTCTATGCCGAAGAATATTGAATATTTTCTTAAAAAAGGGCTGCTTATGCCAACTTGTTTTTAATTATAATTCGAACATAGCAAAAGATAAATTATTTCATTTGCTTACTTCTTGTTAATTTCTATTTTTTGATTCTTCGAGCTTCTCTAATTTTCTCAGCAAAGGCCTGGACATGCCAAATAGTATAGAACATTTCTAATTTCTAAAAATTTCTCACAGAAAGACCATATGTTTGCCAAGTAGACAGGGGTTACTTGTTTGTATCCATCACTACGGCTGCCACCAAACCAACACATGGTGCCTCCTCCCTCTCGACACTCTTCTCACCCTACTCCTGACACCACCCCTACTTGCCACTTGGTAACCTCTCTCTCTCTCTCTCTCTCTCTCTCTCTCTACTTATATTTTAGAGCTTATATTTTAGAAGATCATTCCAGCTATCCTCTCTAACCTCAAGGACCAAAGAAATGGCTAGCAGGAGAGCCTCCTCATTGTCTCTCCTGATCTTCCTGTCCTTCATGGCCCTCACCTCCTCTCGTTCCTCTGTGGATCCGAAGGTGGCGAGGAGGCACAGAGAGGAGGCTGTCCAAAAGGCACACGACGCGCTCGGGAGCGCCATCAACTGGGCCTCAGCTTCAATGGACTTGGAGAGATATGGTCTGCACGAGACCCAGAAGGGATTAATGGCATTGTCCGACTGTGCCCGGCTCTACGAGGACAGCACGGAGGCTCTCCGGCGTTTGACGGGGGAGTACGAGCTGGCCGATGCTCTTACATGGCTGAGCGCGGCCATGACCGCACATTCCACGTGCATGGGAGGGCTGCGGCAGATGAATGCGTCGGCATCGGCGTCGGCGAGGAATGTGAGGGCTTTGCTCCGGAAGGCATTGGCCTTGCACGCACCCCCGGCTGGCCTGAAGGACGGTGAGCAGCGTTGTGTGTTGCATAGCTTGCCTTGTGACAGGATAATTGGATGTTAGATATTAATGACCTCGTTTAAACTCCTCCTTCATCCAGATATTGCTTGAATCCATCCTCCTATAAGTCCTAACTTTAAAAAAAGCAAAAATGCAATGTGGTTTAGCTCTAAATGGGCGATGTGTCATGTCCACCCTTTTAACCAGACATGATCAAATGAGTCATATATCGTAGATGTTGATCCATGGTTCATGCAACGAGCATGGTAGTACCTAATTCCTGATAGGCATTGGATGTCCATGAAATGGTCTTCTGGCGTGGATTGATTAAGACTAATATCGTTCGTCTTCACATCTTGATGTTGTAGAACCATGGCTTTCTCCTCAAGGAGAGATCGAGAGAGAGAGAGAGAGAGAGAGCCATTGTGTGATGGCTGTTCCATCACAAATATTGGTGTAATGCCATGCATGGCCATCATGTGGATGGTGGCCGGTTTCATGTGGCGTCTCTTCCCAAACCTGGACACTTGCCGTATTGCAAATCATTGTATCTTTCTTAAAGGTTGCGACCTGCTGCCAGGTGTGTTCTACTGCCAGCTAAACGGCATGGGTATTCCCTGCAAATTATATATATGCATATAATTGCTCTAGTTCTACCGGATCTTTTGTTTTATTTCTTTTGGAACAACCATAAAAACTTTTTTATTATATATCTACTACCAGAAATTCAATGCGTAATCTCAGCATTCAATGTGTATTCCTGGATAATCTAATTTTTCAATTATTCAACCATTTTATTTTACCAAGTTCAATTAGTCAATATATATATATATATATATATATATGAAGGGGGGAAAAAAAAAAAGGAGGGAACAGGCAGCAAAGTTAGGTCAATACTATAAGCTCGGCACATTCAGGTAAACTTGTAAAAATATAAAACCTCACAAAAGCATTGATATAGTTGGCCTGGGCCCTATAGTTTGGCCCATTGAACCATTACGGGCCGGAACTCATGTAGAATGACGTATCACATATTTCCTGCAATTTGTTTGCAGATATCTCCTATGAAAAGCTTGCGATGAACCACTTATCATTTCACAATATGTTTTGATCTCTTGCTTTCAGGACAAATCAGTCATTGGTGGAACGCAACAGCCCTTGATGATGCTGGACTGCTAGTATCGTGGGACGCATCCAAGCAAAGAGCAGACATGGTCGTAGCTCAAGATGGTTCAGGTAACTACAAGACCATTAATGAAGCAGTAGCTGCACTCCAGCAGCAGCAGCAGCAGCAGCAGAGGGAAAGCAGGGTAGTAATCTATGTCAAATCAGGGGTATACGAAGAATATGTCGAGATAGGTAGGAAACTGAAGAACGTAATGCTCGTCGGAGATGGCATCGACAGCACGATCGTAACGGGCAACCACAACGTTCGTGATGGTTACACCACCTTCAGTTCAGCCACCTTTGGTTAGTACAGAAGAAAGTTCATCAAGATCCAGGAAAGACATGCATGCAGATGCTATCAGCTAAAAATAGACTCACCGATATATATTTCCTTGTAGGTGTAACAGGTGACAACTTCTGGGCAAGGGACATGACATTCGAAAACGCCGCCGGCCCGGAGAAACAGCAGGCCGTTGCCGTGAGGGTTGGCTCCGACCACTCGGTGTTCTACAGATGCAGCTTCAAAGGATATCAGGACACGCTCTTTGTGCTCTCGCAGAGGCAATTCTACCGCGAATGCCAAATTTACGGCACGGTCGATTTCATCTTCGGCAACGCCGCAGCAGTGCTTCAAGACTGCGAAATCTATGTGAGGAAGCCAATGTGGAACCAGCCCAACGTGATCACAGCCCAAGGAAGAGATGACGAGAACCAGAACACCGGCATCTCGGTCCATGCATCTCGAGTGAGGCCTGCACAGGATTTTGAACAAGTTAAGGGTTCATACAGGAGCTATCTTGGCAGGCCATGGAAGAAGTACTCGAGGACTGTGTTCTTGAAGACAGACCTTGATGGTCTGATAGATCCTCAAGGGTGGGCGAAGTGGCGAGGAGATTTCGCACTTGATACCTTATACTATGCCGAGTACATGAACACTGGGGACGGCGCTTTCGCTGGGAAGAGGGTGAAGTGGCCTGGATTTCATGCCCTGAGCGACTCCAGTGAAGCTGCTCCATTCACTGTTGAGAACTTTATAGAGGGGCAGTCATGGATTCCAGAGAGTGGTGTTCCCTTCCGGGGAGGAATTTAAACTGAAGTCCGACTACTTGCAAGTACGTAGGCATCTGAAAATGTTACTAAATTAGGCACCTATGTATATTGTACGGTAATATCACGTGTATATTGTATTATTTCCACGTATATTATACAGCAATTAGAAGAAGTTAGCTACCGACTGGTGAGGCTTCTGAAAAGGTCGAATGCACCCATGGAAAGAAGTTATCATAGAAGAAAATAGTGGGTCGTCATGATTCGTGTTGTATCCTACTTTAAAAGAAAATAGCTGATATAATCTTGTCCTACTTGTCAAATAACTTCTTTCTTGTCAGGCTGATTTCGCAATTGGTTTTTTGAAAGATAATTAAACCCCAAAATCAGGTTATTGATACGTGATGAATCACCTGGAAACAAGGGAAAACTCATTCATTATATATATATATATAAAGAAAAACTCTTGTGATTTCCTCGAGACTACGTTCTTCAGAGCTTATAAAACCTGAGAAAAAACAGACAATTTACATTATAGCAAGTTAGTACCACTGCTCTAGCTTAATATAATTATTATCCAGCAACATGACATTCTCACCTCATTATGCTGACATTTATGGCAATATATAAGACAAACCTTAGATTAGTAATATGTTTTCATTTAGCAGTCCTTAAATTTTTCTTCTGGAGAATTCTTTTCAGAAACCTTAGTGAATGACCTCCCAAAGCACCAAGTTCATAATAATTTCTTTTGCTTGAATGTATACCCCTGATAACAAGAATTTTCACTGCAGACCAAAAATTGATTCCACCACAAAATTATTGCCTAAAAGCATGCATGATATTGGGACAAAATGATTCCACGTACAGATGATCAGACGGATCATAGCCTTGCTTCACTTTGCCAAGTCCAAAATTGTTTAGCCGATTCTCATGCAGAGTGAATATATGGAAACAACTTCACAAAAACCTGTCTCGTTTAAATATTCCAGCACCCAAGAGACATAAAGTGCAAGGCCTTTTTCATCTAACAAAAATAATCTTATTCCGATAACCAACAGGATTTTCTTTCATGCTCTTCTAAATTGAAGATGGCAATAGCTGACACGAGAACAGTTTCTCACATCAGTTCGACTCTCCTTGGAATTTTAAGAAAAAAACCAAGTGCGTAATAACTTGGAAAGACCTTTCCATTCAAGAATGTCAAACTTTAGTATGTGTTTCTCCAGGCATGCCACTTCAGCTTTAACTGATACCACAGAGGAGATATCCCCAAGACACCACGTGATATCCTTGAATCAAACACGTTGAATTGGCTATGTTTTAGAGAATCCAGCAGGACCTGAGCAGGCACTGCTGGAAGAAGCACAGGAACAGCTTCAGCAGGAACTGTTTTAGCCAACTCCCGTGCCTTCTGCAAGTGAATGTTAGCAATGGAAGCCACCTCAAAAACAGCATCTGATAATCCCTCACCTGACTCCATCCTAATGTCAGACCGGCCATTCCCTGTTATTAGCAACCCATGTCTAGCTGCTACATCAGCGGGAATGTAAGGTAATCTCCCATGATGACTTGCATGGTGAGGCAGAGATTTGAGCAGCAATAGCAGTCCACTCGCTTTCCCAATATGTGACGCAGCATGATCAGCTGCAGTGGACCGAATCCCACCAGCTTGAAGAGTTGCATATAGAATGGTAGATACAGTATCTTCTGCATACCCCTCCAAATCCCCTATAGTTTCTGGGATAGCATGCTCTTCTCTGCTTGCATCATTTATCCGGGCCTGCACAGACCTTTTGAGCCAATGCTTGCTGATTTTCTGCTCCGAAATCACTGAAGAGAGGGCTTGAGCTGCTGGGTGCTCTATTAGCTTGTTGGTAAATATTTTATCGATGGCTTCTTGCCACCAGAAGAGGCGCATAAGACCTATCTTGGGATTGGAAGCAACATCCATAGCCCTGGCGGTTTCAACATTAAAAGCACGGAGGGCAAATGCAGCCTTCCGCATGGCTGGGGGAAGGTGAAGAAGGCAAAGGTAGTGGTGGTAATCATAACTGCGCACTTGCTGCACGCAGTAAGAGAAGGCTGCCCGGATGCTATTGCTGGATATGGAAGTGCCATTCATCAATTCCTTGGAGTGATGACTTAATAGTAAGTTAACTTCCTGCATGAAGACAGCTCTTTATAGTACAACAGAAAGGAAGGAAGAAAGAAAGGAAAAAAAGGAAAAAAAACCAATAAGAGCAATAGCAAAATGCTTCAAAAGCCTTCTATAATGTGAATATTTTCTCCACAAATTCCCAGCAACCAAAATCTAGAACTAAGATAAAAAACTAGTTATGGTTGTGTTTTTTAAGACTGTTGTTTTTATCACCCATATATCTTGAAGTGTTTTGGTATAATCAAATCCTCATAAGCTTAAACATGAACAAGCCAAATCAGTAAATGGCTGCATGGAACAATACAAAAAAATGAAACCGATAAATAAGCAGGCCAAAATTAACCAGAGTCCAGGAAACAGAGGGAGCTGCAAGAAACACAATGAAAACTGAGCTAATTAATCATCTGTACTTCTGAACTGTTATTCCAGCGAATTTTCTTAGATTTCTCTATGTTCCCGACTTTTCTAAGTGATGTGGATTGCTCGAAAAGAATTTCCAAGGAAACACATGAGGATCTAGAAAACTGATTTTTCTCACTTAATGATCTAGTTATAGTTATATATCTCACGTAATTCAATCTAAAACCTTAATTGAACATTATCCATTAAAGTCAAGAAGAATTTTTAATTTGAAAATACTATCAAGATACACAAGGCAAGATAAAGCATTAAAAGAGAAGGAATGGATTCCTATATGTTAGTTCCCAATAACGTATCCCCCTTTAGATACCAAATTTTAGTTGCAATCACTCACTCAAAGCATTTCTCAAAATAATCAATAAAAAATGTGGATTAACCACTGACAAACTATGCAAAAACAGCGTATCATCGTAAAGAAGATTGAACCACAGGTCCACAACATCATTAATCATCAATTATCTGCACATAATGTGACAATTATCATTTTTTTTAAATCATGTGAGAGCGCCATCTTGTCTCAACGGAAATAGCATTTCAGCACACTGAACATTTCCTTCCAGTTGCTAGTTTTTGGTCAGACTAAATCACATCTATGATCATAATTGTAATGACAATCCAAGAGTGATTACTTCTCCCTGGATAGTTGATAGGCATGACACAGAATGGTAATGTCTACTCAGTTCCTCACCGAAAGAAAATATAATTTATTGATTAAATTTTGTATTATATTTTCAAAAATCAAATGGTTACAGGTAACAACCAACATGTGGACCATCGCTAGGGCTTTGGCTTGATATATAACATTTAGCATGTAAAATATAAACATTTTGGATTTCATGAACCACCTAATGAATCTTCAGCATTACTAAGGTCTAAACAAGCTAAAATAGAGTATCTCTTCACTCAGATGTACATCTCACAACACATATGAAGTTAGAATTGCCTATGGCAACTTTATGGTAACTTTTTGATGCAGCCATTAATCGGTCACAATTCCTAAGAGCAACGACCATGAGATCATGGTGCCAAACATGTTCACTAATGCACTAACACTCTCACTACTATTTCCTGCAGCACTATGAACATGGATGATGCAAATCATTCATTTCCTTAATTCCCCATTTTATAGCTCCAGTACATATTATAGCTCCTAGTTACTAGCTCTATTTATAATTAAAGAATAAAAAAAGATAGAAGAGAATAGATGGCAGGATGGTAAGAAAAAATCACATGGCTCCTCATTCTAATTTGGTCATACAACTAAAAAAGTGATTAGGCGAATAGATTAAGGTACCATCAACTAAGGTAACAGCATGTGCTCATGTAAATAAGAAATGAAGACTTTATCATTGGATGCAATTTGGCATAGATGCATTGGGTTGATGAATATAAAACGAAGAATCTACTCACCCTCAAATTGGTTTGCAATAAGAAATCTAATCCATTTTTTATGGGCAAGTGATAGCCATTAGCTCTTTCCGCTCCTGCTGTTTTCACCCACTAATAAAGAGCTCACAGCTTCTAATGCCATTCCATCCATAGGAGAAATATCTCATCAATCCTAGTATTTCACTTGTAACCTCCTGCAATATCTCTTCACCATCCATAAAACTTTCCCCATGTCACTCCAAATGCATTAGTTCCCTTAAGGGATACCGATGTAAATGATCTTAAAGATTAATGAATAAAAGTTTTAGAGGGTAAACATCTGTTTATATATTTTAATCATATTTAAAGAACTTGAACTATTTTCAATGTGATAATTAGCTAAAATATTTAACAATCTATGATTAAGCAATAATCATGCTATGCAATACTTTTCGATAACCTCAACCTAGTGATGTTTCCGTTCAACAGCCCAATATTTTTGTTTCAGAAAGAGCATGACATTTGATACATGACACATTTAAATGCTTATTCTTGAAATTCAAAAGACAAATTCGAGTTGCATGTTTAGACCTAATGGATCTTAGTTTAACACTAGAATGTGTAACCTTGGCATGGAAGGACTGAAAGAAACTGCACAATTCAGATGCAATCTTCATAAGGTAAAAAAATAGTAGTCATAACAAAAACAACAGAGTACTGGAGCCCACCGAACTCAGCACTCTGATGGGTCCGAGACATTTCAATGAACTAAAATTTTATAAGCCTCACCCTGAACATGAACTCTACATGGAAAAGTATATCTAGTGTACCAAGGGCAATCTATCAAATGATAACTTATTAATGTGCAGGGCATGCAGAAAATGCTTCAAGATTACTAATGAAGGAAGACCAACATGACAGTGCCCATGATGAGAGACAAAAAAAAATAATAGGCAGACTTAGCAGCACCATGTTCAACAAGTACTACCTGCTCTCCTCATGTATGACCTCCAGCAATCACCTTCTTGGTCATTAGATCTTTAAAGATACAATAAGTACGAAAAATAGTGGACAGAGCAATTTGGAAACTGAGTGTACCAACAAAAGGAAGGCCCAACAAAAACTCTGGACCACAAAGAAAAGTAGAGAATATGTAGGACTAGGATGAGCAATACAGACATCTGACGCTAGACTGGATGGACCATCAGAAATGGTACCAAAGGCACTGAGAACTTACAATCAAGAGAAGAAAATTACCATGAACTTCCAGTCATGCCTATACTGCTCTTGAGTCAAATTATGCTGGGAACAGATACAAGAGAAAGAAAGCAGTATCTAAATCACGTAAACGTAGATACACTGAAAGGGTACTGCAAACAATGCTGATTCTTATGTGTATCTTTCACATCCTAAATAATTTGCAACTTTGCTCCATGAAAGAATTTGCTGGTTTAGATATTGATCCAGAAGCCCGTCACTGCAGCTAAGATAGCTTTAAAATTGAAATTGTGAAAGGTATGATTTGTACGATTAGGTTGTGATAGCATGGAGGTTGTATGTTCTATTAGGGTGCAAGTGTTTCATGTCAATCCAGAAAAACCAAAAGTGTATTCAACCTTGTCCCAGATTGTTTCTTTGCTGAATAAAGAATCGGTCCAAAACTTGATCCGAATACATTTTATCGGTCAGGTTTGTGCTCTATAAAAGTTGAGCTAATTGAAACCCAACTAAACTAACATTTTGGGCCAGTAACAGTGGGTCTAATTATTTTTGACACAACCTGAACTGCTACAAAAATCAACTTACTAGTTATAATAGGATATATTAGCTCAAAAAATCAGCTTAACAGTGAATCTGCAAGATCAACATACCATATATCATCACATCCCTAATAAGTAATAACCAACCTATTGGCCTCCAAACCTAGCCCTTCCCAAGCTGTTCTCCTTCTGATTTCTTTCAGACATCACAAAAAGAAGAACAAAAAGAAAGGGTGCAAGGTGATGATGTAACACAAGCTAGAATCAAGATCGCTTCGTTATCATGTTATGACTTCAGATAATGATACTGGTGCGAGATTTAAAATCTAATAGACTTAAAGACAATATCTAGCACAATCTTCAACGGTAAAATCATGAACAGTAGATAACATACAGCACAATAACGCAAAAAGAAAATGTATGATAAAAATAAAGCATGGAGCCACCCACAATCTAAACCCACAATTCTCTCATGCAATCAGCTCCCATTTTCTAGTATCTTATATATGTATTTTCAGAAAAAAGGAAGCATTTTTAATTAGAATTCATAGTATAAACACAAGCACGACTGAGAAATTGAAACTTGATAATAAGAACTGGTGCATCCTAAGCCGTTAAACAATTTAAATTTCAAACTCTAAAAAAACACCGAGGGGATGCGGATATGAAAATGAATGGGACAAGCGACCGATTTGGGCACCGTCAGCCTCATCTTCATTTCCTTTTCCCTAACTTTCTCAGCACCCAAAAATATGAACACAGAGAGAGAGAGAGGGAGAGAGAGAGAGCACCTGATGAAGAAGAGCGGGAGAGGGATGGGTAGTTCTTGGACGGCCAGGCCCTGCCAAGAAAGGAAGGAGGGATGGAGGGCCGGCGGCGTGTCTCGGGGACGGGCGCTGAGGCAAAGGAGAGCCTTCTTAGAGTGGAAATGGGTCGGATCCGAATCCGACTCCGATTTTTCTAAGGATCCGGTTTTGAAGGATCTGTTGGCATGAAGGAATTGGGGACCGATCTACCTCAAATAGCGAGACACGAGATCGATGAACCCAGAATTCTCGTTTTCCCTACCAAGAACAAGAAATGATCAAGAACTCGTATCAGATCCGAGATCTTCCTGCCCAAAAATGAATTCCGGCTCGAAAAACAGATGAAGAACGAGAAAAAAAGGAGAAAAAAAAACTCCCATACCAAGAATCGCTTCCCCTGTTCCGATCGAGACCAGCAACCGCAAAGCGGAGCTCTGAGAGCTTCTCTTCGGAAGCAACGACAGCCGTTAGCGACCGAGATCAGCTCCAGAGAGAAAAAAGGCGGAGACGAGAGAGAAATCGAGAGGGTTCAAATGAGCAACAAGAGACGTGAGAGCAGAGGCAGAGGGGGTGACGCCGCTCGCTCTCCGGCAATGGGAAGCGCCACGTGTAGAAGCCAGGGGGCGACGATTTCCGTCAGATTTAACGGAATGCTCGGGGGCGGATATGACGCCCTAAGCTGTTACGATCTTATAAACTTATAATCCATGCTAGATGTATTTCTAGTTACATGGAAATGCCCTAAGCTGCATCTATAGCTTCATGGTAACCAACATTAAAAAAAAAAAAAAAAAAGAGCAAGCAGAAACTTCTCTCTTACTAAAACTTGATCTAGATCAACATAAATGGATAAGAAGTCAACTTATATTCCTTTTTATAAAAGCACCTCCATATCTCACAACACATATGAAGTTAGAATTGCCTATAGCAAGTTATTTTAGAGTTGATTCAAGTTTTGACATAAATATGTGGCGCACCAGCAAGAAGGCTCGATTCTATGCGCAATTTTTTGTCCTCTGAAGAAGACAAATCAAAAAAGTTTATGGACTAAAATTGAAAAAATTAATCAAGTTATAGATGGCACCAAATGATTTTTAATCATAGGAAACTATTATTCTTGTTTTGTCTTTTGTTGTTGCATCAGTGCATAAAAGGAGTGGATATGTTTTCTTTCCACAACAATGAATAATGAATCTAAAACTTTAGACTCGGTGCAATGAGCTATCTCTAGAGGGTTTGATATGTTTTCTTTTCTTCATCGTCCTACTACTAAAATAAAATTGTTTGGTATATCTTAATCATTTAAATTACTTGGTTTGATTGAGGATTCAGAAAACTGCAAAACCATTTGACTTCTTCAATAACTTACTATCAATTTATTTGAAAGGTTGGGAGAGAAAAAGCGATCCTAGAATACAAGATTTCTGTTATTTGCGGTTTCTGGAAAAAATCAAGTTATTCAGCTCCAGTAATAAAAGAAAGCAGAGTAGACCAAAGAGGCTTTGTCCATTGGATCAGAGGAAAAAAAAAAAGAAAAGAAAAAAAGGGGAAACAATATAGTTGCTGAAAACAAGAACAGCCTTAAGACATAAAATAATGGCAATATTTCACATACTTCTATCAATTTGAATTTAATAAAGGAAAAAAAATGATCTATTCATACCTTATGCCTGCTGGAAATAACTTTTTTTTATTTAATGAAAAATAGCTGGAGCAAATAACATTTCAATTCTTCTGTTATTTTTCATTGCTTCCCGTGACAATGCAAATAATGGTCAGTATAACAGTTATTATGCTCCTCACAACCCCAAGTAAATATGGTTAAAATGGCAAATAACAATCACTATATCACAGCAATAATAATGACACCATCCAGACCTTGATACTACGCTAATTTGCACATACCAGATTGTTTACAAGTTAGGCCAGTCCATGCGTACACAGCAATGACACTATTTCATGGTTGTACATGGAGTTTAAGAATATCGAACAGGTTAGAAAAGGGCTATGAAATGCCTACAATCACCAGCAAACTTTTCTGTCATGGTTTTTAAATTGAATTACTGCAACTAGTGAAATCAATTAACCTACAATCACTTGCATAATTGCTTCCAATTAACAGAAGTAATTCAGGGACCCACAATTCTTATATCCATATGTGATGCCTCTGGGTAATAGCCAAACTACAAATTACTCTTTGAAAAGAATACATACGGCAAGTGAACAAGTCATTGCCAAAATGGTCGCACAATCCCTATGACAAGGAGGTGTTGGATTGGAGTTTGGGGTGGAGGATCCCAAAGTGTATAAAGCTATGTACTTTGTACAGAGTGGGAACCCCTGCCTTTCTCTCTAAAAATGAAGAATTGGACCAATACATGCAGCAGTTCATTTACCACCAAGAGATGCTTCTACAATCCAGGTGATGGGTCCCGGCCCTTTCACTGCGAATTTGCTCCAGGAGGCTAATTGTAAATCGTCAGTTCTTGAAAGAATTTCATCAAGTGCCTCAAAGCAAAGGTCTCAGCTGTCTCAGCTCATGAATGAAAGCAGTAGGATCTCAAAGTACCTTGAAACCTCATACAGGATTCAACCTTGTGCTCTTTTGCGGCATATCGTCATGCCATCCCCAATTGGCACCTGTGGATTTCTCATGGTTTATTCATTTGCAAACTACAAAAGGGGACAAAAGAATGTGCAACTAGGCTTGGCAATCAGATGAAGGCATAACAGAAATGTAGACAGAAAGAATTCATACCATACAAATGCTAATGCGCTCGTCCTCAAGAATTTTCTTATTAAAATTTTGTATACTGATGGTCTTTGAGTCATTTACCTGCTCAAAATGTACTAAAATATTTATTAAATAGATACCTAGATGAACAGCATACTCATGAAGACAGAAGTAACTTACTCGGGGATCTGCAACTTTGCCATGCCAAAGAACATTATCAATGACAATAAGCCCTCCAACCCTCACCTGTTAATCGACACAATGCATAAATTGGTAAGGAGGGGAAAAGGAAACTAGAAACCAAGGTTCAAATGACCAGTTTTGGTTTGGTTTTGGTTTTGGTTTTGGTTTTGGTTGTTCAAAACGAGGGTCAGTTTTGAAAGTTTCAGCAAGTTTAGCAATTACTGTTAGGCTTTCTGCAGTTACAACCAAAATATAATAAACATATGAGGAAAATAAATTAGACATCATCGTAAAGTATCTTGTATTGTTTGTGACCTTTGGGTTTATTAAATCAATCATTTCATGCTAAAGCCATGCAAACTATAATTTTTAAAAACATAAAAAACCGTATCACATACTAACAGTAAATAGTACATCATTTTCTTGTTTGATGACATCTTAACATACAGTAATTACACGTCTATAACATTGCAGGTATAGCATAGACAAACATATGTCAAAAAGTTTGCCTCTTCTAAACTTTTTGAAAATCCAAGGCTGCATATGCTTCCAAATCTTTTCAAAATTTGCAATAAAAATTTTATTTTTAAAAAAAGTACTTTCTAGAGAATGTCGAAATAAAGAAATCGTTTTTGTGATTGTTCTAGAAGAAATGAAACAAAAGATACGGTAGAACTAGGACGTTTTCTTTAGGACCTAGGAGGATCTTCTTTCATTTTTCTGCAAAGTAAAGAAAATATTATCAAAATTCACCTATATCTACAATGGTCTCATAAAAGTCATTTTTGTTCTTGCTCTGAAAAAAGACCCCAGTTTCTGATTGGTTTCAGCTCAAACCATAACATTTCGATCTTGGTTAAAAGTTTCAGTTGAAGCTTAAAGCTATGCTGAAAAGTAAAGAAGAAATGAGCGCGCGCGCGCGCGCGCGCAGAGAGAGGGGGGGGGGGGGGGGGTGG
>JAOXJJ010000438.1:6401580-6416030 GCA_025769935.1 Phoenix roebelenii
GGGGGGGGGGGGGGGGGGGGGGGGGGGGGGGGGGGGGAGGGGGGGGGGGGGGGGGGGGTGGATTGTTGAAGAATGGGGATAGCAAGCAACTGCTTAAAGAGGGGCTCGTGAATGCAAAGGAATAAATTGACTTGACTATCATGAAACTTTTTATCTTCAACAATACATATACCATAAGATTATTGAAACAATTGCAGAAGTGGGTCCTTGGACCCGTCAACTGTTTACAAGATCTCAAACACATATTTGAATGATATGGTAAAGGAAACCAAGCAATATATTGATACAATTAAGGAGAATTGCGCTGAGATAAGCTGTTCTTGCAAGATTTGTTGTATGAGTACCAGGTAATGTACCACTACCTTACTGGTATGGTAAGGTATGGTACACCCCCTATACTGGCACAAATTCGATTGCCCTTTTCTCATACCCGGCCATAGCACCACACATAAGCAGGGCATACAAGTCAGTACAACATGAAACCGGGTGAAACAAACTGGTTACACACAGCAAAGACCAATTCGACTCTTGCGCCATATCCAACCTTAGTCCATGCCAGTACCTTAACAGTATAGTAGGTCGGTTCCACCTAGCAAAGACCAATTCAGCCTTTGCACTTTATCAAACCTTAGTCCATACCAGTACCTTACTAGTACCGTATGATATGCCCGATGCAAGTCGGTATGGTGAACCATGCTTCATTGATTTGTGATGCTTTGACAATCCAAAATGAGTATAGTAAATTTCCTGGTCTACTATTGTATGGATAAAAAGGAGATGGTCACCCTTACATAAGAAACATTGAAAGTGATATACGTGAGGGATTTTCAAGATAAAAGAACATATAGCAATAAAAAATTAATTTTTTGTTGCAGAAATTTTTTGAGAAGCTTGTTGCAGAAAATTTGCATTTATTTTCATGCAAAATTACTAGAAACATTACCAGTTGCAATAGTAACTCAAAATATTCATTGTACATTCGCTTTTCAGCATCAACAAATGCAAAATCATAGCTGGAACATCAATGAGACATGATAATGTTAGTAAGATAGTAACCACAAAATAAATAAAAAAATTGTATAAGGGGAAAAAACTAAAGAGTATCTATTGTTCAGTAACATAAGAAAGAGAATTGGAAGCATGATAAATGCAAATGATAGCTGGAAGGACAAAAAAACATGACAATGTAAGATATTAATCTGAACATGAAAAATTAAATAAAATAATAAACCAAAGAAATAAAAATAAGAAGTGAAAACATCGCATATATGTACGACAACATTAGTCCATCATATATTACATGACGAAAAACAATCTTCAGATAGATTCCTTGTACTTATTGTGATTAGAAATAATCTTGTGATTGTATAAGGAAAACTAAAAAACAGTTTGAATTCTATGTTTTGTATTATTTAAAGATAGAGAAAGACTCACTTTATGAAAGTATTTTCTCTGAGGTACTCCATAACTATGTCATTCATTTACTAGACTTCTAGCATTTCTATGTGTTCTTATTTAATTTTCTATAGTTTCATATCACTGACATTGTGACAAAACAAGGTCATCAGAACTGATTATTTGAACAGTCACCTTAACAATAATACACTATCCAACCATTTAATTAGTACTTGTTTAAACATTGAATGGGTATTGATTACCTATTTAAACATCTGTTCAAACTTCAAATGGTTTTGGCAGTTTTCAGATACTTGTTAGAATTATTTCTTATAAGGTAGCAACATCATTACTTAAGGTACTCCGCCATACCTTTTAATAGAACCTTGGACCAACTTAACGTGACCCAGTCAAGCAGGGTTCTGTTCCTTGTTGCAAAAGGAGTCAGGGTACCTCTTAGGGTCAGGATCATTGCTGGCCAGGGTCCATGACAGCTACAGATATAGTATCTTGGTCCCCCTCTCTACTCATGAAAAACAACACCCCAGAAGGATGATCTCATCAATCCCCTTGTCAAAGTTGGAAGATGAGGAGAGAGTAGACTAGACCACCCACAGTCTCTGGTGTATCATGGACTTATTTGGCAATAGATTGAGAGTGCATGGAATGTAGCAGGATTTAACAATGATGCCTTGATAGCACAAGGTACACATGCTATGCTATTGCAGTTGTGACCTTGCATGATTGCATCAGTATCAATCCCACATACAACAATTTTTTTTATTGCAATACCTTCCATTATGTAGACAATGATCAACACTTACTGTCGCAGCTTAATGTGAGAAAAACAAATATTTTTGCATATCAAATGAGCGGTTAAAATAAATACAATATGCTTTTTAAACATTATGTAGTTTCCCAATGACTGAATAAATTGAGCATTATAGTACTCAAATGTATTTGTATAAGCAGAAGAGGTATATATTTAATCCATGATTCCTCTATAACTCAATCATTTTGTTTAGTATAAAGTACAAAAATTTTGAAAAAAAAACAAAATAAACATCATTTAACTTAGCGATTAATTTCATGCAAAGGTGCTTAGATGACATACTAAGATACTCTCACTTCAATGAATTAATGAAACAAAATAAAACAATATATTATGTATGAAACACAATAAAACAATATATATTGCATTATTGCTTATATGAGAATTCAAATTGAGTCCATTCCATTTTGTATACCTGCAAGCTTCACCATTCAGAATTAAAGCTTTTAAAGAATCCACTGCTAGGGCATGCTTTACATCCACCTAAAAGAAGAAATATATAATTGAGAAAATTGTTAAGTCATGCAATAGTACAAGTAGCATAAAAAAGGATGATAAGTTGATAACTGTATATTCTAAATGCATTTCACAAGTTAAGAAATTTGTACTCCAACATCACCTATATACCAGTTTGCACATCACATGGATAACCTTGCGAATAAGTATGGCTAGTATAGTCTTTATAAGGACCTTTTTCCTTTCAAAATCAAGGATCATATCACACCACAACAACCAGCACACCCTTACCACATGCCTATGATTGCCTAACTTAGTAGAATTAGCTCCGATATAGAGCCTATCTAGATGCAATATGGCTAAATCACCACCCATCCCCACCACCCAAAAGAAGAAGGCCCTATTTGGCATTGTTGTTGGAGGGTCACTTCTTGTAGAGCTAAAAGCTCTTTTGGATAATTTTGAGGAGTTTGATAACAACTTTGAAACAGCTTTCTAGCTCCTCCAAAAGCTGAAAAAGATCTACTTGGGAAAAGCTGAAATTTAGAGCTCCTAGGTAAAAGCTCTATTGGAGATGTGCTGAAATTTTTTTTTTGGGATAAAAGCTCATCCGAGAGACCCAAGATCGTGTCCTGACAATGGAATTTTTTAAAACAATTAATTTCAAAACTTTTAATTGCTCTAATCATTTAGGTTGGTGTCTTTTGTTGTCATAATCATTTAAGTTGGTAAGCATTTATGTTGCTATTATGATTTTGGATATATAAACAATTTTATTGTCATTTTATAATTGGATGAATAGTCAAACATTTATATTGTTATTAGAATCAAAATGCTATTATGATATTTTTGTTTCTTAATAACACCCAAAAAAATAATTATATTATTTAGATTAAAAAAATAACTTATATACTTTCTATTAATAATTTTTGATAGTACAATATAATAACAATTTAATACAATATAACAAATTAACAATAACGTAATCATATGATTATATTGTATCATATTATATCATATCATATCATATTATAATAACATTATATCGTTATCATATTTATTATATTATAATGATCATAGTCCTACAATATAATAATATTATAAAGTTATATTAAAATAATATTGTATTATTATATTATAATAATCTTATAAAATGTTGGCATATTTTTATAATAAATATAAAATTTATTATATATAGATTAAATATCAAATAAATGATTTATAAATAAGAATACTTTATAATAATAGTTTTCGATAGTATAAATAATTGGATAATTGACAATACTGTGTAATGTCCATTATTATAATTTTCTAATATCAAAAGCACTTTTTCATTTTGTTTACCCAATATATATTAAAGTTTTATAGTATTTCAGTATAGTTACCAAACAAAAAATATTTTTTTATTAAAAGCTCTACTACCCAAAGCACTCTGGACAAAAGCCCTATTACCTATAGCAATGCCAACGAGGCTGAAAAAGATGAATTGGAGGAGCAAATTCTGAAAATAGCATATACATAATGGATCGATGTATTATTCTTTTAAATGAAAATAACGTAGTTGGACCTTTATTATATGTTAAATATGATCTCAACATCAATGCTTGCAAAGCATACAAACAAGTAAAGAAGGAAAGATAGTTTACACGAAGAAAGGAAAGATACAGAAGGAAGATTTCTGAATTTTTTTTTTCTTTTTTTGCATGGTGTCCCACCACAAGATGTTTCCAAATTATTGTAATAATGAACCACTGCTTTCTGTTTCGTTCAATTTAACAAATTTCAGGATCGCCATATGGGCGGGAAGATCAGGTAATCAGTCTGCTGAATTATAGAGGATTTGATGAATCTTCAGTAATGTAGGAAAGGAAATAAGTCTGTTAAATTCATATACTTCTAAAAATCCAGGATCTAAGTTCAAAAACTGTAAGAGCAAGTACCCTAACAAAAATATATACTAATCTGAGTACATAGCTGATACACAAAAAAAAAATAAAAATTAATCACCTTGTGAGAGACGCCAGCCCGCTCATAATACTTCTTTGCAATTTCAAGGCATTTGGCATCTCTTTCGCATGCAACCAAACGGCCTGATTCAGGAAGAACTAGTGCAATAGCTAAAGAGGAGTATCCCTGAGGGCATCATCAATGATGGTGAGTGAAACTGCTGTAATTGAAAATTGGGGAAAATAACTAAATAATACATCATATTCTTTGTCCAAGAAATGAAATGTAGATAATTCAACTATTGTTAAGTACACATACTGTATAGATACCAACTTCAATGCACCTTTGTGCCCCAAGAATCTGTACAAGCATTGCAAGCAGTTGGGCCTGATCAGGAGATACCTACCAGAAAAATGAATACTTTTAGTCAACAAAGCGTGCAATTGCAAAGGACATATTCTAGTGATAAAAGAGTTTTACTGCAACGAAGAGATTTAGCTCCTAATTCCGTAATATTTTAAGTTACAATTAGATGGGATTCATTCAATTTGAAACCAACAAAAAAATCTCAACACTTGATTAGATTCTTAAGGCTTTCTTTGTTATTCCCTTTTGTTTCAAAGCCAAATGTTTCATCTTCAACATTTCCAACAATACGAAATCCTGAAGAGGCGACCACGACCAACATGCCCTCTTATCCACAACACAACATTCCCGAAAACAATCTTGATTTCTCAAAATCCATTTTTTGCACGCCAATCCATCTATCTCAAAAATCCGACCCAAAATATAAACCAGGGAAAAAAATAAATAGAGGAAATTACTAGAACCTGCATCTGGCTCCCTCTCATGGCTTCCGTTTCTTCCCGAAGCTCACGAAGGATCTGAACTATAGAGTTCAGTCGATAAGAAAAACAACTAAAAAATTAAGAAATAGAAATAAAAATTGGGAAAGAAAAAAGCATTAGAAACAAGTGTAATTACCGGGGGCTCACGAACATTGGACAAGATGTAATCATAGAGCTGAGGGGTGACGCTGATGACCTGCTTCTTCCCGTACTTGTCGTTGCCGGCGACCACGACAGGCGCCGCATCGGTGCCCAGGCTTCGAAGGGGCCTCCCGAGGCATGGGAGGAGAGAAGGCGAAGGGGGTATCTTGGGGTGAGAGCCAGGGAAGCGAGAAATCGATGGCTTTAGAGAGCGGCAGAGCAGGGGGAGGGGTTTTGCCATGGAGTTGAATTGTGCGAGGGATGGCATCTGGGTGACAGATCGTAATTTGGAGGAAGGGTTAACGGGCAAAAAACTCCGCCCATGGGAGACTAAAACGCCATTGATTAACTAAATATATAAATATTATTTTTTGGATATTATATATTAAATTTTCTGCAAGCATGGCTAAAAATTCAAATATGCATGAAGACCTCCTAGAAGTAAACTCTCAGAAAACTCATGTACTAAATACTTTGATCCAATGAATACTAGATATCTCTCAAAAAAAACCAATGCTAAACCCACATACCTCTCTTAATTATAATAACTTTTCTTCAACATCCTCTCCCTAACTCTCCCCTCAGTTTTTTTAATACGCATGCATAGCACATCCAAAATACTTATATATGTATACTTATAGCTATCATTTTATCTTATTATAGAATCCATCGTATAAAAGGAGAGTGACTTTGCGGGCTACATATCTGATTTACTAAAACATTATTCAATTTTTTATTATTGACGATAAGATTCTTTTGTTAGTTTTATAGTTTATTCTCCTTTTAGTTGCTTATCGGGATCATTTAATTTATTAATTCATATCTCTCATGGTTAAATAATAATACCATGATATTTTATGAGAAATAGTCATTAATAAAAAAAAAGAGTGTCTTGGCGCTATTATAAGGTTGCTTCATTGTGATCTAGAAGTTATAGATTCAAAATATAGATGAGACCTATCCGTATGTTGTGGTAAGGATGCATACTTCTAACCTTCTTTAGATCATGTAATAGCGGGAGTTTTATACGTTAGGTCATCCTTTTTTTAAATGATCATTAAGAAAAATCAAGTTGAATATGATGATCTTATTTGAGTTCGGCTGAGGTTGTCTTTAATTATATACAAACATATAGCACGATAAAAAATATGACAATATTTTACAATTTCGTATGCCTTTAGTTCACACGTCATAGACAAATTATGTGTCTATAACTATTTCGTGCTTGTACGTCTCTTCTTCAATCTCCATAATACCACACGAGAAAATATGCCAATTTAAAACAAGGTATCGGTATTGGTTCCTCTTGGACGTGCAAAGTTTGTGCATGTGTGAAGCAGGAACAGGAGTTCTAAGAGGAGCATGTTAAGTAGATAGATTGCAACTTGCGAGTTCATCAAAAATGTATGGCGAAATAGAAGAAGTCTTATGATTCATCCCTTATCAACACAAACACTTAATTTAAATAGGAAAATCTTATACATCACTATTTCATTCACCACCCTATTCATTCTTTGTGGGTAAGTCACTGCTCTATTCATCACACCATGGTGAATAGAGCATCACCCCATAGTGTTTTCCATCTAAGCTAGCACAAATTTAATTATTGATAAATGTTATGATTCAACATTTAATCATATTTTGTAGCTGATGAAGTAGAGCTTGTTCTAGTGGTCACATTCCTCCAATAAGCAATCAAAGATTCTAGGACATGTAATCTTTGTTCATATGTTGGAGAGCCTATCAACTTTGCTGCCAATTTCCCGAACTAGAAGTATCATGGAAGTGCTGTGAAAAAGTTGGTCGAAAGAGAAGTATTTGCAGACTTCTTTAAATCGTCTGATGGCAGCTTCATGACACAAAAGGAGAGAGTAGCGACTCGCAAGTTTACCCATAAGAAGGAAAGCCTCGGAAAGTAGAAAAAAAAAACAGAGAGAGAGAGAGAGAGAGAGAGAGAGATTCCTGCGTAAAAGCCGAGACATCTATGCTTGATAGAGAGCAGAACTTTTTAACAAGGCATCGACCAAATCAAACAGGTCTTCAACAACTCCATTACTTAAATGTTTTCTCTTTCAAAAATATTTGCTATAGAACTTCTGCTTGATTTTGTCTCACTTTTCAAGTGTCCCGAGAAAAAATTGGTTGTTGCCTTGCTCTGCATTGGATCTGTGGATCAGTCTCTGTTGTAATCTCTTCTATGTATCTTCTCTGGACTCTCTCTCTCTTCTCTGTGCATCATTTCTTCCATATTCTAAATAAAGCTGTCATCGTTGTCATATCCTCCTATATTCTAAAACGAGCCTGAGTTTGGATTCTAAGAAGGTGAAGTGAAAATTTTGCTTCAAATTAGACTCCTTACCTTCTACAATCATTGGGGGGTGAGATGGGGTCAGTTTATTGGAAGATATAAGAATGTATAGGTTGGAAGCAACAAAGAGTTGAATGCTGCATTCAAAGAGCTTGGTTGAAGTCGGAACTCATAAGAATGTAAAAATTGAATTGACTAGAAAATTTCGTTAGTTTAATTGGGATAAAAATCTCAAGACAGCTCCCTTCTGAATCAGCTAAATACTAGGATAAAGGCCATCTAAGTTGTGTTATTGCTCATTAATCTTTATTGTGTCCTGCGGATATATGACAAAAACTCCTTGCGATGGGAATCCAAATTTCATGCGAACCATGGTCGTAAGAGAATTCCTATGACTGCAGTCCTTTGTGCAGCTTCTCAATGTCTGCTCCTTTTTCTTTTTCTTTTTAGAGGGAACATTAGGCACAATTTATCTATTCAATTTCAAGTGCTTATCTCTCTTTCAGATGTGATTTTTGAAATACTTAATCTATTAATTAGGTTAAAATCTATGAATGTTGGAATTCAGTACCGGCACCGGCACTGATATGATTTCAGGTGTGCAGAGTTGGATCCCAAAATGGCGTCTAATAAATCATTTAAATGCTTTTTTGAGGGAAAAAAAAAGAAGCTTACAACGGTAAGAAAATATAAAATATATAAATAAATTTATCACATTCTATCAGCTTTTGAGATAAGTAGTAACTTTAACAATAACTAAGGTGTGTGTAAACAATGAAAATAAATAGCTACACTGTATTTGGGATATGGTGCGTGACACAGTAGCTTTTCAGACTAAACATGTGTACTGAGAGGCCAACGAAGCAGCAGACTGGGCGGCAGCGTATGTAGCGAACCATTCAAAAGACACCCTATGGGTAAGGAAGAGAAAATTGCCTAGGGCACTATGTAACTTATTGTTTGCTGATTTTACTAGGTGTATTCATTCTCGTAATATATGAAATATCCGTTTTTTAGCAAAAAATAGCTACAATGTATTGTATTATCATTCCCAATAACAAATATATATATAATAGGTACATGATTATATAGCTACAACCATAGGTTCTTAAGAAAGTTACAACTTCGAATGGGTATTCTGAGTGGTTACAATCAAGGGCTCGTTTGGTTCGCGGGAAGCATTTTTCCTTCTAGGAATATGATTCTTGGGAAGAAGATCCCTAGGAAGAGAATGCCTGGAATGTACTTTGAGTATGTTTGGTTAAACATGGGAAAATGACAGATTTTTAGAGTGCTTATGTTTGGTTGACCATTCACTTTCCTGAAAAAATTATGTGTAATTCCTATTATACCCTTAAAAAAATTAGGTCTTTAATGCCTCTTTAATGCTAAAGGGCATTTTTGGAAAAAAAATAAAGATGGAGTGATTTCCGCCTCATGAGAAAGTAATTTTTCTATGTTTCTCATGGAAAAGACTTTCCCATGAAATGTGAGAATCATATTCCTATGGGAATACAACTTTTTCATCTCTCTTCTTTAAAAACTCCAACCAAATAAGAGGCATCTCATTAGTTTTCCGTTGACCACACTTTCCCCCTTTCTTTTCTCACGAACCAAACGAGCCCCAAGAGATATTCTATTGTCATCTAATACTTGATGAACGGCTAGATGATGGCCAAGAGTGTGCAACAAACTTTTGCTAGTTGTGCATTTTGGCCCTGCATCCAATTCAACCATGCTAATTTATTTTAAATGTAAAATAAGTTTACTCCAGGTCTTTTTTTTTTTGCTAACGTGGGTGGATCATACCTGACGGGTATGGAGCCGCCCAATAAAGTCAAAAAATATAATACCTCGGAGTGCCAAAGGCAGCTCCCCATCTACAGTCCACACGGTGCCGCCAGAATGACGGACTACATACGCAGCCACCCAATCCGCAGCACCATTGGCTTCACGATAGATATGCTCGGCTTGAAAGGCCCGTCTGTCCCTCGCCATGGCCCAAATGTCACGAAGCAAGGGATGGTCACATCCGTCACCCCTAGGACCCCCACAGATCCAACTGATGACAGTAGCTGAATCACCCTCTAGAATGATAGACCTGGCCTGTAGCACGCATCGAGCATAACAAAGGCCCGCCCAGGCGGCTCTCAGCTCTGCACTCGGAACCGAAGTGTCAAACAAGTGACTATCCTCAGCAGCCACAACCCTAGCAGACGGGTCCCGGATAACAAAACCCGCGCCCCCCTTGTGCCACCATCCAGAACCGACCCATCGAAGTTGACCTTGAGGAAACTCGGGGGTGGGGGCTCCCAGGTAAAAAATACCGAACGGAAGACTGCCGAAGCAGGATGGGAACCCCAGATGTTCCGAGCTATCAAGGCCTCTCCAGCAGGGGAGGTGTGGCACGACTCTGCCGCCTGACTACGGGCACACTCGACCACAAATCTAGGCGACATCTGTCGTTCGCCGAATGTGCGAGCGTTCCTGACCAACCAAATCTGGTAAGCGGTACAGCTCACTCGAGTCACCTCCTGGCGAAGAGCCGGGGACTCTGATCCCCGATGCATGGCCTGTAAGAACAGGTCCCTACAGGTCCAAACCGACTGTGGGACACCCGCCAGATGCCAAGTATCCCTTGCCCAAGTGCATCGAAACAGGGCATGGTCAACCGTCTCAATCACGCCACAGACCCCACACTCCAATGGGATCCGCAATCCTCGTCCTCCGAGTAAGGCTCTCGTAGGAAGACAGTCCCAAACCACCTTCCAAAGGAACAACGTGATCCTCGGAAGGAGGCCCAATCGCCAAATCCAGGCACAATCAGGACCAGGCTCGTGCTCCCGCCTAAGAATGCGGGAGAGGTCGCCCATCCTGACTCTGGGGCTGGTCGAGGAACTCCACACTCATACATCTGGTCCACCACACCGTGGCACAGAGAGGGAGCGAACTCGCTCCGCTAGAAATTCCCCGAAGAAGCGGGCCAGTCGAATCTCATCCCAATCGACCTCCCTAGGGGTCATAAGATCACAAACATGCAGACCCTCCCCAGCCTCGACACTAACTGTAGTCGGCCAAAGGTGCAGGGGAAGGCCATCTACCCAAGGATCCCCGGTCACATCGATACTACGCTCGTCGCCAATCAGCCATCGGGTGTGATCCGACACCATAGGCACATACCTCGCTATCTCACGCCATAGAAAGGAACATCTCCGCCCTCGTCGAGTCCGGCCCTCCTAGCCTACCCTCCCATACTGGGCAGTCATGATCCGGCTCCAAAACCCCTGCAGCTCCAGGATGAAGCAGGAAGCATGTCGGACGAGGAGCAGCTCTCGTCTCTCCAGGAGAGACAACACCCCTAGGCCACCCTCCCTAAGAGGGAGGCAGATACTCTCCCATGCCACTAGGTGCACCCCGCGGCCCCCCATGCGAGCCCCATAAGAAGCTCCGAATTAGTCGCTCAATCTTCAGTAAGATTGATCTTGGCACCACCGTATTCATCATGAGATAGATAGGCATGGAGCCCAATACAGATTTAATCAACGTAACTCTACCCATCATAGATAGAGATACTGCCCGGCAGCCCTCTAGCCTACTCTAGACTCGTTGCACCATCCCGGTGCACTCGGATACTCGCAATCTCCTGCTAGTAATCGGAACCCCCAGATAGGTCTAGGTCCCATCCTGCTCGGGCATCTCTAGAATCCTCTGAATCTTCCGTCGAACCTCGGGTGGCGAACTCGGGCTAAAGGAGATGGCGGATTTCTGGGTATTCACTCTCTGACCAGATGCATAGCAGTAGGCAACCAAGGCCCGCCGATGGCCTGAGCATCTACTATACGAGCACGCATCAGGAGAAGACAGTCATCAGCAAAAAGTAAATGTGATATCGGCTGGGCCCCTAGAGCTGAGACGTAAGCCTCCAACTCTCCAGCAGCACACGCAGCCCGCAGAGATCGAGACAAGACGTCTGAGTAGATAATGAATAGGTACGGGGATAGCGGGTAGCCCTGTCGAAGCCCCATAGTAGAACTAAAGAATGGGGTCGGAGAGCCGTTGACCAAGATAGAAAACCTCGGACCCCGAACACACCCCATAACCCAGTCAATCCAGATTTCATGGAAACCCAGACTCTCCAAAGCAAGCCTAAGAAAACTCCACCTGATTCTATCGTAAGCCTGTTCCATATCCAGCTTGATAGCCATCAAGCTATGTCGCTTCGAGGCCCGCCGAAGATCCCACATCATCTCTTGGGCCACCATGACGTTATCGGAAATACTCCAACCTTCCACAAAAGCACCTTGCTCTTGACAGATAATGCTTGAGAGAAAGGGCTTCATACGAGCCATCAGTATACGTGCCACAACTTTGTATAAAGTTGTGCATAAACTGATCGGTCTAAAGTGACTCGGCTCAGATGCGTCCGAACGCTTAGGAATCAGCGTGACAAATGTGGCCTTCCAATCGTCAGGCATCCCTGACTAACTGAAAAAACAGAGGACCGCTTCCACCACTGCAGACCGTACAATGCCCCAATATCTCCGGAAGAAGAGAGGAGGGAAGCCATCGGGGCCCGGTGCCCTATCCTCCCCTAGTGCCCAAAGCGCCTCACGCACCTCCCCCTCCGTTACTGGTCGAACCAACAGAGCATTCTCAGCCACTCCTATTTGGGATTCAGCTCTCGGGAGCTGGCCGACAGCGGCAGATCCGCTGTCCTCCATCCAGCGAGAGCGAAAGAACTCAAGTAAGATATGGTTGATCGCCGACTCATCCTCCACCCTGTGGCCCCGCTCATCCTGCAGAGAGCGAATCATGTTCCTCTGCCTTCTAATAATCGTAGATCGGTGAAAGAAACTAGTGTTCCGACCACCCTCTCTAACCCACTGAATTTTGGATTTTTGTCTCTAGAAGACCTCATGTCGACGCAGGATCGAGGGATGGGTAGCGAGAAGACCCCGGAGGCTCACCATATCGGCCTCAGGGAGCGCACCCACCTGGGCTTCCCTACTCTGGAGGTCGGCAATCGCAACCTCCACGCCCTCCAGCTTCTGAAAAATATCACCCACCTCCTCACGATTCTAGCGTCGTAATTGTCGCTTGGTCAATTCCAATTTGCGTGAAACCCTCTGCATGGCATCATCGCGAACCGGCAGACCCCAAGCTCCCCGGATAATGTCCCAGGATTGAGGGAAAGACAACCAGACCTTCTCGAAGCGGAATGGGCTCTGGTGACTCAAACCCAATACCATCGAGACCAGCAAAGGACAATGATCCGAAGCGATCCGAGGTAGATGACTAACCCTATGGGAGGGGAATCGTATGAGCCAGTCCGTGGACGCAACAGCCCTATCCAGTCGTTCCCACACCCTCGCTCGTCCGGACTGGTTGTTACACCAAGTGAAGCGCGGACCGGAGAACCCCAGATCTACTAGGCCGTTACGCGAGAGGAAGTCGCGAAACTCCCTCCTATCCGCAGTGTCACTGAAGGCCCTACCTCCTCGCTTCTCACTCTCCTCCAAAATGCAGTTGAAATCACCCACCATAATCGTCGGAATCCCCTGAGCGATTAAGTGGGTGAGCTCATCCCACAAAACCCTTCTGGTTCGATGGTTTGTACTTGCATACACTCTGCACAAAACCCATGGAGCAGCGTTAGGTTCCGAGATAATCATAAGGACCTGTTGGGAGCAGCAGTGGAATACATCAACTGTAGCCACACCCCGCTTCCACAGAGCCACAATACCCCCAGACAGACCCTGGGAATCTACTGCATATGACTCCCAGTCACCCTCAAGCCGACGTAACACACGACAGAGTCCTCTACCGGATAGTCATGTTTCATAGAGCAGGCAAATCTCCGGACTATGAAGCTGGACCAACCTCCTGAAGGAGGACATGAAAGCCGGCTTAGCCGCCCCTCTACAGTTCCACGCTAGAATCCTCATGGGGAAAAGTCTGAGAGGTCGGCCATGGGCATGTCAGCCCTCTGGGCCACAGGGTCTATCCCCCCTCGAAGTCAGGGTCGACCTGCTGACCCTCATCCGTACTGGCCCCGGACACAACTCGAAATACTGCCGCCTTCACCCTTTGAACAATAGTCGAGTGATCCCATAGGGTAGTCAATACAGATAGGAACCTCACTAGTCCTGGTCACATCACCCAGGTCGGGCCCCCGGGAGACTCCCTCCCCCTGGCCCACATCCCCCTCTAAAAGGCCTAGAGTGGAGAGAATCCCAGACGGAGGACCCACCCCCGGAGCCTGGGCCCCAAACTGGAACCCCCCCGCACCCTGGGCCAATGGACCAGGCTCAGTGTCCAGGCCCTTTTGGGCCGTGAACAGTGGAAGGCCCCCGCCCACAGGGGCCTTCCCAGGGACCACATCGCGTGGCCCAACTTGGCTGGGCCACGCACGGACCTCTGCGCGACGGGCGTGGGGCCCCGTCGTGCGGCTCACCGAACGAACCACGCGGGGCACTCGTGCCCCGCGGGTCGCTGGCCCGGCCGGGCCGTCCCTGTGGCCCGC
>JAOXJJ010000438.1:6416130-6442939 GCA_025769935.1 Phoenix roebelenii
GAACGAACCACGCGGGGCACTCGTGCCCCGCGTGTCGCTGGCCCGGCCGGGCCGTCCCTGTGGCCCGCCCGACCACGGCCCAGCGGGTGGCCCGCATCCAGAGTTAGCCCAAGATTCCTGGGCCTTTTCTTGGGCTGCACCGCGGTCCAGCCCGCCGACCCAGAACTCGGCTCGGCCCGAACCAACGAACCGACCCGATACCCCGGCCGCTCAGCCACCGAGTCGACCGGTCCAACGACCGAGTCGCCGATCGTACCAACTCGGGAGCTCTCCCCTAGCCCATCGGAGACCCCGACCGCCATCACCGGTGGGGAGTGGCGACGAGCCGCCTTGGTCGGCTTCTGCCAACCCTCCAGATCAGGCGGGGACATCGGAGGATCGGTCGGGGGGTTCGGCGGAATAGACCGAGAGGGGGGTTCTGGCGGAGTGCTCGGTCTCCTTCCCCGGCTCCGGCGGAACCTTATCTCGAGGCTGACGAGTGCGGGAGGTCACCAACCACGGGCCATAGATCTGGCCGGAAGCCACCTCCCTCGATGTACTCGCTCCGGTCGGTGCCGGAGCCCCATGCCGGCTCGAGGTGCCCGATTCTGCCACACCGGACGCAAAAATCATGAATCTCTCGAAAACGAAAGGTTGCCAAATAACCTTCGTCCTCCCATGTATCCGGATCCTTGGGAGAAGGGGTTCGGAGGCGTCGATTGCCACCTTAACCCAAGCGAATCCCATGGCACGTCGCCCCTCAGTGACACCGTCCATGGCCATCGGCCTCCCCGCCTTCGCAGCAATATCCAAAATGGTCGAGGTCGACCAGTACTCCGGGGAGAGCCCTGATAGCCGGAGCCAGACCACCACGGACTTGATCGGGGTCTTCCTGGGTAGGAAGTTCGGCGCCCACGGCTCCATCGCCAGCAGTTGCCCCGCCACCACCCAGGGACCCTCCTACAGAGCGCGGTCCCGGACCTCCGGCGACCGGAACCGCAGCGCGAAGTGATCTTCGGCGAGGGAGACGGCCACCACCTCCCCTGTTTTCTTCAACCGGGCAGCCACATCCTTGGCCACCCACTCAACTGGCACCCGCCGACCGAGACTCCGGCTGACCAATGCTAAACCCTCCCACTCCCTGCGAGCAGCCTTGATGGGCTCCTCCGGAAGCTCGATGACCGACGAGAAGTGTTGGCTCAAGCGAGCCACCTCCGCCTCGGTCATCCGCTGGGTAACCCAAGGCCCCAATCGGCCCCGGCCATCTGGCCTATCCCCTTTTACCCCCTTAGACATACCTTTGCCTTGAGCTACCACCTCCGCCCATGACCTTGTCCTCGGCGCCTCAGTCCGCTTCGCAAAACCTGCAATGTTTTTGCAACTTAGATTACATAGGATTTGTTTGTGATCATCGTAGGCCTGGTCACGAGTATTGAGAACATACACCAAAAAAAAAAAAAAACTATAGACAGGAGACTGAGGAGAGAGATTGAAGAAGGAACAAACCATTATTTACTTATTGTTATGACTCACTGGAAGACACTTCTAGAGCTCCTTGTCGTTTAACGCTTCATCTATCACTGCCACGGTACCTCGCATTATAATAAAACCAAAGCTAAACTACCATTTTCTAGTCTTTTCATGAACACACACTCGCCTGACCAAACCTATTTCAATAAAGATTAGCACGGTAAGAGCCATGTCTTGTAAAAAAAAAAAGAGCAAAAGGAAGGTTGTCTCAACTCCTAACCTAACTATAATATGATATATCTTGGAACTGACAATAGTTGATATGATACATCAATCAATCAGAGCTCGCCATGAAGTCCCCAATCAACTAGTAAAGCCGGTCATATAGCTAGCCCACAAGCACGCAAGGATCCTTCGAGTTTCAAAATTTCTTTCCAACTGATGACATCTTAGCCATGATCGTGAATAGTTTCTTTAGCCACATGGGAAAGATGCATAGAGCGTGATGTATGAGCGAAACACCCATATGCGATCTTCAGGGCGTGTGATGGGTTACCAAAGACGGCTAATCTGCATGTCCGAATTCCTCGGCGGCGGATGCCAACCCTCGCCCATACAAATCAAACTTGGGGTACCTTTAAGTAAGTGCTCTCGAGCCCTCATTAATCTTTATATTGTTGCTCTGCCGCTCTCAAAATACCTCCATTATTTTCTAAGAGTTTGTCAGACTTAAGCGTCGACAGTCTTTTGCTGGACATTTTCTAGAACAGGATTTCTCCATCTTTGCTATTTAAGGTTGAATTCAAGGTCAAGGCGAAGATCCAAGAACGAACTCCTCTTCCCAACTCCCTCTTGGAAATGATCATGGAGTTGTTGCCATCCGAGCACATCGACCACCATCCTGCTACTTTGAAGGTATATCGCAATCTTTTGTCGATTTTTATGGTCTAAATAGTTGATTGTTGAGCTATCCACCGACTCAATAAGCTCAACATCCCGATCAAATCGATTCGTAACAGCAACATAATCTAACCCTTGAAGTTTTATTATTTCGTACTCTATAAGCAACAAAAACAAGGGCTGTTTTATAACTATTGGTGTGATCCCTCCTCATGTAGAGCCCACCTCAGTTGATTAAAAAAAAAAAAAAAAGATAAGGATGAAACCACCGGCTTGGGTGATGGAATCACAAAGAAACAAGAGTCTCGGTGCTACGTGGACAATGGATGAAAAAAAAATAGAGAAGAAGAAGAGGTAGAAAATATGTTGCTTTGTCAGATGATCGGATGGTTGATTATATTTAGATTTGGTTAAAATTTAAATATATTGTTTTCGTCATTGAAAGCTACAAATTAAACGGTTTGGATCTTTAAAAAGTCTTCTCTATTGATTATTTTAAGCATCAACACTTCATGAGATCTATCTTCTATAAATGTCCTTGTTGTAGAAACCAAAATTAAATTTTGTTAATATTTGTGCAACCTCTAGTTGAACTAGGAAGGCTCTATTGTAATCTTATTATTCTAAATAGTGGGAGTTTTTGGCGGAACTAGGTTCCGTAGTTTTTTTTTCGCTTCACATAGAAATATTTTCAACATTAAAAATTATATTGTCTCTTATTTCTGAATTGCTTGGTTATTTTATCCGTTAATTACCTGAGTAAATTACAGGGATGATTGTTGCTTGGTAAGTAATATTCTATTTAATTATATAAAAAGAAAAAAAAGTTTACAACATCACTATTTTTGATTTTTTTTCCAACAATAGCAAGTGTGACCATCTCACTTAAAAAAAAAAAAAGGCTTTCTCATCCTAAACTTAAATTCATGGTTCTATTAAAGACATGCTTTACGTTACATCAGTCCGATTCATGTGGTGCTCATGTTGAAGTCGCCAATATGACTTTTCTTCCTTTCGTTGAGAACATGTGGTGATTGATCCATGTATTTGTTCCTGTCACATCCTTAAGTTTCTCAGCATGTCTACTCTATTTTTATCATCCTTTTCCAAAGGATCTTTGAATTTTTCTCTTCTATGATGTCTACACCAACCAGCAGGAGCTCAGATCCCGCAGGCTATATCAGTGTTTTTTTTTTTTTTTTGGGTACATAGGCTATATCAGTTCAAGTGCGCTTGAAGTCAAAGCAAAGTGGTAGAAACAAATGGCTTTCACCATGATATTGAGATTCATTTTCAACAAATAAGGCTGGTTATTAATAGGAACAGTGAGAAAGTGATCATTAAGTCAGACACAAATTTCAAAGTCCATTAGCATCTGGTCCCAATGAAGACTCCAAATTTGTTTCCACATTATAATGAACGCAAACCACAAATTGGAAACAAGATCATAACCCTATTGCTACTGGCTAAAGGGATTACATCTTGGTTGATAAATTGATGAATACAATTGTCTCTCTAACCTCATACACCACAAAAAAAAATAGAAATTAATTTTCTATCGTCCCGATGACTGTGGTATAACAGTATTGACCGAAACTGCCGTTTCTGGTCCACAAATACCACTAATCCTAAAACATAAATAAATAAAAGAAATGCAGCAATTCTATGGCGCTCACATTGCTCTCTTCTCTGGTGGCTTTGAGAAAGCTCTGCTTATGAAAATAACCTATGCTCAAGAGTGACGGAGAATTCACAAAAAAGGATGCTTCTGAGAATGAACCATTGTCATATTGGTAAAGAAAGAACACCCCCGCACAGTAAGGTCAAGCCAGAGAGTCACTTTCTCAGTGCGGTGGGTGCCAAAATCTGATCATTCCAAATCAGGACTCCACTCAAAGGCACCAAATCGCCATAGTACACCATCCTAAGCCCCAAAATTCAAAAATGACCTCCCCCTTACCGTCCTCTGAGTCAGTTGAGACATTGCTGGACTCCATTTCTTTTTCTCCAGAAAGATTTTTTTTTTGGGGGGGAAATGGCAATCAGGGAGAATTGGATCCTCCACTTTGACACCACTATCACGGATGGAACTCTCCGAGAAATGAAGGACATTGAATATCCCTAGAATATTCATAATAAAGGCATAATGAGAAGAATATAAGATATTCATGGTTCGATGAATTTATTCCTCATGCCATCATTAGAACTTATATTTAGTCACTTTTTGTTTTATACAACAGCGACTCACACTAGTTGAGCATGAGTGCATCTAATAAAATCAGAAAATAATATATGATGGAGTGAAAAAGGAAGAAACTTAAGATTCTTTTAGAGAATCTCTCTTGAATGATGCGTAGTATAGAAAGCGATCCAGTCTGTTGTACTGTTCGCCTTCCGATGGACGTGAGAGATCTGGAAGGAGCCAAACTCTCTCGCGAGCCCATATATGTTCCCAAAAAGTGGATGTCGATCATCATAGATGTGCTAGCCTCAAATCCACTCAATCACCATAACCGAGTCTCTTTTCAGGTAAATGATGTCCGCACCAAGAATCCACCTCGCGTAGGTGATACCCTCTCATGCCGCCCTCAACTCTTCTTCGAACATCGACTCATCAAAAATGTGTCGCCCTCCGGCTGCAACGAGTCTGAAGTCGTGAACTCTAATCATGAAGCCAACACCTCCTTCGTCTTTGTCCCGAGAGATATTGTCATCAAAATTAACCTTAAAAGTGCAAAGTGGAGGGGGTTCCTAGGATACAAAAACCATCTTGATCGCTGTAAAAGCTGAGTAAGAGTTCTAGATGTCTCTAACCGCTTTAGATAAAACCACCAATAGTGTTGGTGACCTCCACAGCATAAAGTAGAGCCATGTTTGCAACAATCTTCGTTTGAACTTTTCTACTCTCGAAGATTAGGACATTTGTGTCCAGCCGTATCTAATTTGGACGCATTACAGCCGTCAAAACCTGAAGGAAACATCCCGGCGCAATAAGCAGAAAAAACAAATTTTTGGTGCGGTAGCAAACGTTGACTTAGCGGAAAGATTACCCATCCCCAGCTTCGAAACCCTTAAAATCGGAGCCCCTTCTCCGTTTCATTGACTGCTACCCTCGCGTGCTGAACCACTTACACCTGGCTTTCTCGTCACGTTTCTTCCGTTTCACACTTTCCCTTCTTCGGCCCCATTCCGTTCCATCCCCGAGAGCAACCTTATAAATATCCTTCTCTCCTAAGAAAACCCATCTCTACGCGGAAAGAAGCCATGAGGAAGGAAGAGCTTGATTTCGTCTTGGTCCCCGTGGGCCTCATCGTTATGGTGTCCTACCATCTATGGCTCCTGTACCGTATCCTCAAACACCCCACCTCCACCGTCATAGGAATCAACGCCATCAATCGCCGCATCTGGGTCCATACCATGATGGAGGTTAGCATGCACTTTACAGTCACCATCTTCTTTTCTCTATATTTTTCAAATAATTCAATCTCTAATAATGATTCCTGCTGCTTTCTAATTCTTTATTAACTTGTTCCTTTATAGAATCCGTTGTTCGAGCACTGGAGTAATTGTATTTAATAATACGATATTTTTTTATATATATATAAGCTTGGTGATGTGATCTAGGATCGTCTCAAGAGCGGAGTTCTTGCGGTGCAAACGCTGAGGAACAATATCATGGCGTCGACACTCCTGGCGACGATGGCGATCATGCTGTGTTCGTTGATGGCAGTGTTGATGACGAACAGCAACGGCGGCTACCGCGGCCTCCGGGGGAAGGATTTCGTGCTGGGCGACACGAGCGATCTCGCGCTCTCGGTCAAGTTCTTCTCCATCCTGATCTGCTTCCTGCTGGCTTTCCTTCTCAACGTGCAGTCGATTCGGTACTACAGCCATGCCGGCATTCTCATCAACGTCCCAGCGAGGAGCCAGCGGGCGGCGCCGGGCCTCGCGGCGGGGTACGTCGCCAGGGCTCTGAACCGAGGGAGCTATTTCTGGTCTCTTGGCCTCAGAGCATTGTACTTCTCCGTCCCTATGTTTCTCTGGCTCTTTGGCCCTGTGCCGATGCTGGCTAGCTGCTTGTTTCTGGTCTTTACGCTATATTTCCTCGATATGTACTCGGGTTGGGGGGAGAAGGGGGAGGAGGAGAAGGGGGAGGAGGAGGAGGAGGAGGACTGGGGGGTGCATGGACGGTGCTGAGGACAAGTGGCACCTCGAGGTGCAGATCCGGATTCAACGCTTGTTGAATCCTTCTAATAACAAGTGGCATGTAGTGCGTAATCTTGGTAAACTCGTTGCCAAATAAAAGCTGTCCTTTCAGAGCGGCCTATGTTATCGGAAAAGTTTATCTGAACTTTTGCCGATGAGCTTCCTCTTTCTTCAGAAAATCCATGCATGGACTTTGTTAAACCATCATTTTGAGTTGTTATCCTTGTCTGCTGGTGGTCTAAGATTTTGTATTACATGCATGTTCCGGTTGATAAGCATTTAAATAGTTTTTCGATGATGCCTTCATGTTTTCATTTCAAATCATTTGATGTCAAATCTTTAAGTTCTTGAAATCTTGGGGAACAAGAAATGGCATTAAACTGCTATTGTAGGATTCAGTATTTGTTTAGAATTAGCAGATGTAATCGCAATTTTAAACTAAATATATTGCTTGGTACGTAACTACGTACGTCTCATACACTTGACTTAACTATGGGAAGGAAGAACCTGATTTAAATAGCGTTGAGTGTGAGATTAAATAATGTCATCTCATAAATACATCGAACATGCAAGATGCGTCTGAGAATATACAAATGCCATGCACTTAGTCAACGCCGTTCTCGTGTTAATGTTAGGCACGTGTGGCTCTAATACTCTAAGAAAAAAATAAATAAGTAAAGATATCGATGTGATATTCTAGGCCATCCTATGAAGATAGCATCACAACTTGATAATTATTCCTAAATTATAATTAATAATAGAGATTAGAATTTATATATATTAAATAAAAAATAAATTAATAAATGATACGCCTTGCTTACGGATGCTTTAGCATTTGGGAAAAAAAAGCTGTTGGCGATTATTTTATTCATCTATATTATTATCTATAAATTTAATTATTCATCAATAAAAAATAAATTATTGATAAATATTTTAATCCATCGGTTAAAAAAATTATATAATGCCAACTGCTGATTATTTTAATATACCAACAGATAATTTAAAGTGTGGGTTCAGCCTTCACCGGTTCAAGTACTCAGACCGGCACCCAAAACCGAACAGCCGGTTGGTTTGAGCTTCCCCACCGGGATTCAAACCGTGGGTGCGGTAGAAAGGTGGTTCAAGAAATTAAGAAACCCATGGCTTCGAACTGGAGGTAGAAGGGAAAGGTCATCTCCGACTCCGACCCGCATTTCAGCGGCGGAGTCGTCGCTGCCGCCGGCTTCCTCATCGAAGGCGCCGTTCGGACCAGCGTCCTCTCCACCCGGTGGTGTCGCCTCTGGACCCTCGCTCCGCTCCGCCTCCTCAACGACTCCGCGATCCGCTCGGAGAAATTCCCCAACAAGAAGCTCTTGGCCTTCCTCACGCTCCACGAGGAGGAGCAATGGCGCGTTTGCGCCATCGATCGCGTCCTCTCCGCCCACGCCGGCCCCATCCGGAGCTTCCGCCTCTCCTGTTTCTACTTCCACATTCCCCTCCTCGACGGCTGGATCCAAACCCTAAGACAGAAGGGCGTCCAAGATCTCGCCCACCTCATCACCATGGAGAAGCGCTTCTACCTCGTGCCCCCTTTCCTCATCACATGCCAATCCCCTTGGGCTGGAGGAGCTTCGGGCGGCCATCGATGGCCGCTCCCCCGACCACATCGTCTCGGAGCTCGGCGAGAAGGCCTCCAACGTCGTCTACCGTGGCCGCCTCTTCAACGGCGGCCGCACCGTCGCCATCAAACGCTTCTACAGGTTCGCCAGGACCTCACCTGGGGTGCTTCCAGCGTCCTCACTCAGGTGCTGCACTTCCAAGATCCCATTCTTTAATGAAAAAAATTCATTTTTTCCTGATTTTCAATTCTTGATTAATTGTGTACATAATTTATTAGCTCGTTAGGAGTCTTGATTATAATCATTTTATTCTTCTAGTTCTTGTTATATTGTTAGTTTAAATCTTCTGATTTTCCTAGGGTTCTTTCAAATTTGCTGAACTAGGAAATGTGATTCGTATGTTTCTTGAATCTTGGATTTGAGTCCCAAATTTTGACGATTTTGTTCCGTGATTCTGCAACGAGATGAAGGCCTAGGAAATCAATTTGAACCCTAATAATAAAAAGCTAGGGTGCTGGGCGCTCGTTTCCAGATTCATATATGCACAGGTCTAAATCTTAATGAAATCCTATCATCTTAATTTCCCGTTCCTGTTTAGCCTAATTTCCAGTCTTACGTTACCAGTCCAAACTTGTTGCTGTCAAACCTAGTATTATTAACATAAACCAAATGGTTTATTAATCAAGTGAATTCAATCTTCTAGGTGCCAACTAGTCTAGTTAGTAAAGTCATGAGGTTGTGATGCCCAATGATCTTGAATTGAATTCTGTCTATAACCCTTCCTTTTCTCAAGAAAATAAAGAGAATTCGATCTTAGTAGGAACAAAGTAATTATCAAACAAGTCAAGTTCGGTATTCTTTATCGAAGAATGCACATTAGAACTGCAACTTAGATGGGTTGACCTCTATGTCTTGGTTGGGATTTATTAAACCTGGTCTTGCCTCATCCTAAGCTAAAATTCTAGTTGCGTCGGGTTAGTTGAGTTAGATTGGGTTGGGCTGTGGATAAGATTGGATTGATTAAGAATTTTAAGATCGAAGAAAACTTTGGGATATTTTTTGTTGGATTAAGGTCTTAATCATTCATTGATTTTGATAGTACACATATACATAAATCAACTAAAAGTATTATTTATTTAATATATATATAAAACATGCATATAAATTGAAAACATAAATATGAAATTTTTATTTATTTTATTTATTTTTATTTATGTTATTGGGTTGGATGAGATTGTGTTTGGCTGGTCAAGTTTTAGGTCAGGGTCATGTTTGAGCTAGGCTTAAGCTCATCCATAACTTGACTCAATTTGAGGTATGGTTAGTATTTCAACTATGCACGTTATCCAAATTTCAAACATTTTGGTCTAAACCTACCCATTGAGCTAACTGGGTGGGTGTGTTTGGATTTAGCCCAACCTAAATTCCACGCTTAATGCAAATGGGTCAAGCTGGTCCGGGGCGTATCTTTCAGGCGAAAGAAAGATTCAACCTCGCACAAATCAATCATTGGATCATCGGATGCTAGCTTTAAGAGATGTGCCGATGGATGAATGATGAGTTCGGAGTGCCTTGCACTCTATGTGGTGGGTAATCCAATAAGATTTTGTGCGAAGGAAAATCAATCCTTCTTTTGCCCAAAAGATAATACCCAGTCTCCATCAAACTTTCGGCAATCCTTGTGCTACTCTGATCGGATTGTCGAGCTGGATCTTATCGGCAATTTCATATACCCACAGATCAGACCTAGCAATGCATGCCCCCACCTCACACCTTGCCTGAGCTTCTTCCTATCGGGTGTCACACTGGGTGTGAACAAGTAGGTGTAGTCAGAGGGCTAAAACTCTATCAATAGATTCCAAATTCAAAAATAACCATAACATTGGATGGTGTCAACGTCGACTCTGCCTTATTATTATTATTTTTATTTAAAATAAAGAAATCAAGCGAGGTTATAGGAGAGGTTGGAGTGGACCACCCTGAGAGTCAGTTTTCTATTGGATAGAATGCTATCCTCTATTATGAAATAAACAGCAGAGCTGTTTTGGACGGAATCAGAATGAGCAACAAGGCACGGGAGATATGCACTTGGATCTAGCCCGCAATTTCATGTGCATTTCATTTCGTTAAAGCATCGCGTATGCTTATAACCTTGGTGTCGCATTCGGCTTCGCATGCAGTGGGCATGGGAAGGAGCTCTGCGAGAAAAGCTCGGGAAGATTAAAAGCTTCCAGAGAGAGACTTGGCTCTTTATCCGCTTTTTTTTCCCTTTTGCTCGCTTACCGAGGTCACTCTTCAGATTTCGCAGGCTCTCTCCTGCTGTTATTTTCTTTTTTGCCTGTAAGTCTCCCTTTTCTATTTCAAGGAAATAGAAATAGCGTTAGGGTTAAGATTAGGGTTAGGTTTAGTAAGGGAAAATGCTAAAAATCTTTTAGGGCTTCTCTGTTATTATTTCAATATTTATTTGTTTTTAGGTTTTTAGACCCAACTTTCAGTTAAATTGGTGGCACCATGTCTCATGTGGGAATACGTGAAGCAAACTAGTCACGTTGTTGTCTTTTATGCAATGTTTTCATGCCATCTATTTGGAATGGTGGCAAAATGTTTGGTTTGCTGGCTCAGTATATTGTGATGCTATGTTGATACCTCAATGCTAAATTCTTTGTCAACCAAAACATGGTAAAAAGGATCTCGGTTCTTATGGATTGTAGATTGACTAGAAATGTGTGATCAATCTATGCTGACTAAGATGAAAGTTTTTGTTTTTAGTCCATCCAGCTACAGCTGATGTAATGATCGCACTGGGAAACTAATTCATGATTTATATCTCAAATAGGTGTCTATTTTGCTCCTGTTCCTTGGTGCAATGAACATTGTGGTGTTTTTTTGTAGGACATTTGTAAGTGATACCTCTAGTCATAGGGTAAAAGCTTTCTTGCCTGGTTCTATCCGTGAACCTTAATGAGTTGCACAGTAAAGCCAGCAATGATGACTTTTTTTTACCGACGTTCACACATTAGTGCCCCTGATTGGCATCTTTGTCATAATTGTTGTGTTTGATGGTGGTCTAGAATTTATGTTTGAATTAATACAAGAGACTGTAAAATTTAAACTTGTTTAAGAAATACTATTCCTTGCCTTTTGCATGTGGTTTATTTACCCTGTAAACATCTTTTTGCTTGTGAAATGCTTTAGATCTTTCCAGCATAATTGATAACTGAATGATTTCTTAATAGCCTTTAGAAAATTTGGAGAGGCAGAAGTGGATCAGCAGGTATCTTCTCATGCTTGCTGGATGGGTTGCATGGAAGGAAATTTATTGACTAACCATGTGTTACAGAGATTTGTTTAGGTTTCGTTTATATGATTGTTGAAGTTGCATGAATACTTACCTTTCATTAAGTTTGCCTATTCACGTAAAGCCCCCATCCCTTCTCTCTCTCTCTATCTCTATCTCATGTTTCCCCTTATTCTTTCCTGCAACAAGCATTGAAGGTTCAATTTCATACACTCTTCCCTACAGCTGTGCTTGTCATTCTTTGCAGTTTGATTCTAGGAATCTAGAGTAACTCCATTAGCTTTGGATGCATGCACCGGTCAATCTTTCTGAAACAAAAGAAAACAACCTTTCAACTTTTCTCATCGTTCCTTTTTGTTCTGGACTGAGTGGTGGACCGCGAATGAGGCAACCCAGTCAGCCGTGCCGTTCGCATCCTTGTAGACATATCTGGCCCATGACAGGCCATCCTCGCCCACGAGTCGGCGAACATTACGGATCAGCGGCCCCGACTTGATGTCGGGCTCTATATCTTGGGTCCACGCAATCACCGCGGCCAAGTCCCCCTCGAGCAGGATCCGGTCCGCACTCAGCATCTGCCTCGCATAGACGACTCCTTTACATGCTGCCTTGAGCTCCGCGCTGACTATAGACGTGTAAAAGATCTGTCGGCCCTCTGTCATAATCAGACGGGCGTTGTGGTCTCTAATAACAAAACCCACACTTTCAATGCAATTATCATCGCCAACGTTGCCGTTGAAGTTCATCTTGAGAAGCTAGGGGGTGGAGGTTCTCATGAGACCAAAACAGTCGTAGGCGCTACATAAGCAGTAGAGGAACCCCAGATTTCTCCGGTCAACCCCAGGGACGCCGACGGAGCACCATGGATGATCTCCTCCGCGTGAAGAAGAGCCCTCTCAACTGCTAGATTTGGGTGCACTCTGCTGCTCTCGAAGATCCGAGCATTCCTAGCTAGCCAACAGTGGTAAGTTAGGTAGGCAGCCCTGGTCTCAAGAATCTCCATGCCCGGCCTCCTCACTGAAGTTTCCAGAAAGAACAGAAATTCCTCAGTCGTCGATCACGCCAGCCCTGGGTCAAGAGGGCCCCAAGCACATCCCCAGATTTGGGCAGCCCTCAGGCACCTTCTGATGATATGGACAATAGATTCCTCCGTCTCAAGGCAGTCCATGCACGTCGGAAGCACCTGCATCCCTCGCCGAGCCATCAAGCCTTTGCTTTGCATTTTTTTGACCTAGGTAATCTCTCCCATTTGTCAGCAACCTTCACTGTTGCATGAATGAGTTTCACAGACTGGCAAAGTTTAAAGTGGAGAACACGAAGCAAGTATAGCTATTGTCTAGCAATGCTCCTGAGCCACAGACCATGTCAACTGCATTACCGGAATGGAGCAGTAATCCTCTCAAAAGTACTGCAGTTTTGGAGGGGTTGTACACAGAGTCTTGTAATCTGCCAATGCAAGGTGGCTGGTATGCATGAGTAGGTGCTCTGGCTGTGCTGCGGTTAGCTCGCTGTAGGCTGTCATGCTGCAAACTGTTGCTAAGAGGTGCAGTGGCCAGTTTTGTATTGAGTTTTTTGAACGTTCCTTAACCCTCCATGTGGAAATATGAACTTGATGACCGACCCTTGGAGCTGCCCTACTTTTTGTGAGCTCTTCTAGCCATTTGTTCTTGGTACGATTGTTGACTATACATGTATATTCTGACATTGTTGATAAAATATCTTTTTATTGTTTCCTTTATAGCCGTACTTCATCTTTTTCTTAAATTGGATGAATTAAACATTCGAGTATAGGTACATCTCTAGAAATTAGAAAATAAAATATTTAAAAATTGAAATGGAAGATTTGTTGTCGAATCCTATAATGTAGTTCCATTGTAGAATGGTATGCTATCTGAAGTAAACGACTATATCAGTCCAAGCTCGAGAATTAATGCTAGAGAAAAAAACAACGAAAGAGGGAGGTTGGAAGGGAAAAAAAAAATGCAAGAGAGAGAAAAAATATTAAAAAATTAAGGTATACAAGAAGGCTCTGTCACATGTAAGGATATTTCTCTTTTCTCATGCTATGTCAAAGAAGACACCAAAAATTTCTTTAAATAGAGCATTATATTGATGGAATGTTTGATTCTTATCTAAATTCAAAAACCAACACCTATTAAAAATAAACTTTGATAACAGCTAAAGGACAATAACAACTATTCTGGAAGGAATGACAAGAAGAATAAAAAATATTCATTATAAGTGAGATAATTAAATAGAATAAAACTAGGAATAGAATTTTAGTATAAATGAGCAATGATTCTCAACTCTCTTCCTCGTTGCGAAGTTTATGCCGACAACGTCGAGCTTACTGCGCAAATCTTCAAATTGCTCGATCACCGATCTTTTAGTGAAGTGTCTGCTATCTGGTCATTCGTAGAAATTTGAAGCAAATTAATCTCTTTGTCTGCAATTTTCTCTTGAATAAAATGATAACGAACTTCAATGTGCTTTGTCCTCGTATGAAATATTGGATTCCTCATTAACCAAATTGCACTCTCATTATTACAATAAAGGAACAATATAGTCAGTGATCTAGATCACCGAGTAAACTCGTGACCCAAATTGACTCCCGAACTGCCATCACGGCTGCATGCTACTCTACCTCTGTAGAAAAAAAATTGCAATAGCAGGCTGTCTCTTACTACACCAAGAAATAATACCAGATCCCAAGCTAAAAGAATAATCAATGGTAGACCTACGTGTGTTAACATCGCCAGCATAGTCTGCATATGTAAAGCCGACTAACTTAACTAAAAAATTATTTGTTTATCAAGGACCACAATCAACGGTTTGAGCAATATACCTCAAGATCCGTAGCATCAAGATATCGGCGCCGAAGACTCAGCCGTTCAGCTGAAGAAAAGAAGTTGGAAAAGGAGAAGAAGGTTCACAACTTTTTGTAGAAATAACATCCTTCCGAGACTCCCGATCCTCATTAGAAATTGATCTAAACTCAAACTATAAAATAGGACCCACCAGAAGACCACCAAGAAGAGCTCTCATAAAAAACGTGTCTTAAGATATAAATTTTTGTGGTCTTAAAATTAATGCATCTCCAACCTTTCCAAGCCTAATCATAACCAACAAACATGCATCTGACAGAATATTTATCAAGGTTATTAGAGAATGAATAATAATCATACACAAAGCAAACACATCCAAATACATGAAGATGAGAAATGTCATGACGTTTTCCAAATAATTTTTCATAAAGGAATCATATTGTCAATGTTTCTCAAATGTGTCCTATTAAGAACATAAGTTACTATATGCATGCACTCTGGCCAGAATTTATGCTTCACATTCTTTGCATAAATCATGACGCGGATCCTCTTAAATAGATGCTTGCTCTTCCTCTCCGCTATACCATTTTGTTCAGGAGTATCTGGGCAAGTAAATTGTCTATGTATGCCGTAATTAATCAGATAGTTAGAGATTTTTTTTGAAACATATTCACCGCCCCTATCGACTCTTATGCAGCCAATTTTTAATTTAATGATATTTGCAACCAAATTTTTTAAATTGGCAAAATTTCTCAAATACTTTTGACTTTTCTCTAACAAAATAAACCTAGTATATCTAGAGAAATCATCAATAAAAATAACCGCAAACCCCAAACTAGTGAAAGATGGAGTACTAATCCTTTCCGCGAGATTTGAATGTATCAATTGTACTAGCTAAGAAGATCTTGTTTGGCTCTCTTGAGAAGATAGCTTATGCATGTTTCTATACTATCATCCAATGCAAATAGTGCTAACATCGGTCTTTATCTTGGAAGGACCATTAGCCAATCTCTTGCTCTGCATATCTTGAAGTCTGTCATAATTCTCACGAGCCAAATTAGCATGCTATAATTCAGCAGTATCATACTTAAGAGTCCGATTACTATAAGAATTATCGGCAAACATAATATAAAGCTTGTTCACTTTCCTACCTTGAGTAATAAGCTTTTTAAGAAGCTTTAACATTAGCATAAATCTCTACAGTATCAAGTTCAAATAAAATAGGATAACCTTTGTCCATGATTTGTGAAACAGAAATCATTTTTTTCTTTATGCCAGGCACATAATCAATATTATTCAGTGAAATGGAAGAATTGGTAGATGATATGAGACATAAATCATCCATATTTTTGATTGAATAAAATAAATCATCAACAATAGCAATAACGCAAAACTAATATAATCATGTAGAGAATCAAATATCTTTCTTTGACCATTCAAATGATTAGAACATCTAGAATCAATAATTCAATCATGAGCAAAATCAACATCTGGCATTTAAAAAGAAGTAGAAATACATGCATGCTAGCTATCAAAATAACTAGAATCAATAGTAATAGTAGTGCTGGCACACAGGTATTTTACAGCATATATGCTCATGTAGGACAGGTTTTCATTGCTGAAAGTGAAGCTGTCATGGTGCGTTTCGGCAAACCGAGTATTAAGAATTTAACTAATATGAATATAGGGACGAAATTGTTTTTGTGTCACAAACTTACAATTTAATAATAATTTTGTAGCTTACAGGTTTTTTATGCCGACTAAAATAAGTATTGTAGATATATCTCAATTTTGGAATAAGATAAATCGTTCTGTAGTCTTGGAATAAGATAAAGCGACTTTTCATTAACCTCTGTTACCAAATTATTAGTTGGCCCTAGAGCTCCTTTTATTTTTCTCATTTATCTAAAGCATGGTATATCATATCGTACCAAAATAAATAATATAAAATGTATTATATTATATTAGTTAGATATTAGTACATGGTATGAAAAAAGATGTATCAACATTTTGGACTGGTTAAATCAGTTTTTATATTAGATATAGTGGTACCGAAATAAAAGGATATTATACTCTTTCGGATATTATAAAATGTATTATATTATATTAGTACATGGTATGAAAAAAGATGTATGTTTTTATATTAGATATAGTGGTACCGAAATAAAAGGATATTTCAAAATGAAGACCGCTGCTGCGCTGCGACGATGGAACCATGCGAGCACTTCACGAACAGGAAAGAGTGTTATCCGATCACGCCCAACGAGCGCCATGCATTACGTCGAACACGTGGAAGCATTTGATTCGCCCAGGGAAGAAACGTCTGCAGCCGCCGGTTTCAAGACCCCCCCCCCCCCCTCGCGCGTTGGCTCTTCGCTCCTTGGCTCTTGCTGAACTTGAGATGTTTCAAACCAACTCCACCATTAATCCTCCCTCCTGGCTTCCAAATCCTCCCGAATCCCCAAATCCTACTCTCATGCTCTCCTTCAAAACGCTCACCGGCCTTCATATCTTCTCGTCCAAATCCAAAAGCCCCTTCATTTCTACATCTCGTTCGCATACTTCTTCCGTCTCTTGTTCTCTTGGATCGCGGAAGACGCCCGCCGAGCATCTAAGATATGAATCCAAGAGTGATTTCTCTTCGCAAAATGGCGAGGATTTTGCGGTGAAGAAGGAGTTCAAGGAACCGTCTGAGGAAGACGGCATGCGGGCTGGAGAGGAGAAGAGGATCCCTGGAATTCACGTGCCAAGGCAGAAATACATCGCTGTTTCCAAGGGGGAGCTTCTTGATGCCATCCTTTCTTTGTTCGAATCAAAGCAGGATGCCGAAGATTTCGTTCGCTTCTCAACGTAAGTTCCATCTTATAAAGATTTTCTTCTTCTTTCTGAGAAGGGAGATAGGAAGGCCCATCAATTTCATTTCGAGAGAATTGAAATGGAATACAAGTAACCGAGTCAATCAAGAGAGGCATAAAGATTAAGATTTAACAGGAGATGTTTCCAGGACAAGCCCACGCAAGCCAATACTTCTTGATGCCCTTTTAGATTATTTTTTTAATTGATTTTCGCTGTTTAATGGTTTTAATGCTGAAAAGTGAATCATACGCTTAGCTAATAGCGTGTATAATAATGTTTGTTTAATCATAACACCCGATTGTCGTGTCTAGCATCACTTCTTGAGCAGTTCATGAACGAAATAAATGTTGGTCTATAGTAAGTTTCATTTGAACCTGGGAAACATGACCGGTGGTAAGGTATATGGCACTAGCAGAATTGCAAAAGAAGATAGAAGGGTTAACAGATTCAAGAATTGTGTTTTGTTTCTTCAAATACAATATGGATCTGGATTCCTCATATATGGAATGTGCCCAAGGTGCATCTTTGGTCAATGGGGGTACCAACCCAATCAGTAGAGTAAGCAAAAATGTCAAATCAGGAAATTACGTGATGAACATTTTGTATTATTATACCCTTCAAATTGATCAAAGTGCTTTTGACTATGTTAAGTGGTTGATGCGAAGTATATTTACTAAAAATGGCCTTGTAAGGGTTAAATTCTGCAATATTACCATGATGCTATTATATCCACTAGCTTCTGATAAGGAATGATCATAACCAAGTTAAGTTAAAGCTTCATTCAGGCAAAATTGTGACGACCAGTTCAATTGCTACGTAAAGCTGTAAGCATTGTCAGGTCACATTTTAAGCCCTCCAAATTAATCATGTCAATAATATATATTTTAAGTTTTCCAAATACATCATATCAAAATGTTGATTATAGGTTTGCCAAAGCAATGAAGCTAGAATCTTTTGAGTAGATTTCCTCTTTGCATGATTCTTTCCTTCAAATCCCTTGGCACTACAGATTGATGTTAAAGCTGGATGGTGCATTCGTTAGATCAGGTGCTTATATACATACATACAACATACATACATACATACATACATACATGCATGCATGCATGCATACATACATACATACATACATACATACATATATATATATATGTGGCAGTCTCCAACCTCTTTGAAGAATAATTTTTATCTTTCACTAACCTTATTGTTGGCATACTTCATGCTTCCATCATGATCAATATTGATAGGTTGCTTTTCTTGTATTAACTAGTTTATATATTCTTGTTTGTTCTTGTCTTGATGCAAACGTATTTTGTTGATCATTAAATTGTATATTTAGCCTGAAAAGCTTTTTTGCCTCCTTTATTCTTGCTTTATATCTTCGTGGTGAGAAAAATAAAAATATAACACTAATATCTTTTTTAAAGGAAAAAAAAAACATTTTCTGGGCTCTTTTATATCTCTCTTAATGCTTCAGTACTCCTTGGTGATGTGGATTTAAGAAGAAATAATAGTTATGAAAGCAACTCTCTGCTGAAAGGCATTGAGTTAGAAGACAAGGGCATAAGATGGTACTCCTGATTAGCATCGAAAGAGTATAAAATGATTGGAAATGGATGTTATGTTATGGACAGAGGTTGAGGGGTCAGAGATCTATAGCTACGAGGATGACCAGAGACCTTGGAGTTCGGCCCTGTTCTCATGGAGATTTTTGCCATTTCCAATAAATTCCAAGTAGGCCAGAATAGTACTGTTCATGGTGAAGTGCAGCTAAGCTAGACATCAAATTTGTCTGATCCATGATCCTTTATTATGTAGTGAAAACAATCCTTAACTGATGATGTTCATAATGCAGCTTTTTGCCCAGCAGTATACCATTTGAAATTTAAATGCTCTGTTATATAGCTAGCTCAACATCACATCACCAAAGATGCAAGCTTAACCTGCTTGCAAAGTCTCTTGGTAGTTGTACATTGAATCCCGCATTCATTGCAGTTGGGTATGTACAGGGGCACAAAAGAGGGCAATTTCCCTGAATACCCATGCCTATAGGCCTCTTTCCAAACAAACACACACAAAAGAAAAAGAAAAAGAAAATCATTGGTAGCATGAAGTTTCATGGGCAAGTGATGCTTTCGTGGAATTTGGATGTGGAATTTTGTCCCTTTTGATTCCAATTAGTGTTCTTTTTTTTGAATTTAAAATATTTATATTATTGTTAGACACATGATAGCAAAATTTATATTTTGAAATGTACATAAAAAGTCTTTTTGAAAATTCAGGTGCTTGGACTCCATTCTTCATGCTGAACATAAAGGTTTGTTGGAGGAAATGCGAACTTGCTACTCACTTATGTGTTCAGAAGAACAGAAGGCAGGCATTCGATGCTCTTCCATCAGGTTAGAGGAAGCCATAAATAGTAAGCAGCATTTAGCTTCAGATAGTTCTAATGGAACTAGAAATAGGGAGGAAAACACTCGTTGCAAAGGTGATGAAAAACCACTATACTTTCCTAACGGCTTGGACCCAAGAAGCCTATTTGGATCATATCATGGGACAGCTGCAACAAATTCTGTTTTGGAGTCAAGGTTAGTTACATTTGTTATTGTGGAATCTCGTGTACATGATATATAGATAGAAATTCCATGACAAATAGTAAGTTGCATTTCTAAGTCCCGAGAAGCATCATGAGGTGAATATTGCATTCATCCCAACCAGCAATCTACTCACATACATGCTTTGCATCACTCTGTTTGATTTGCACCGATAATTCTATTTAATTTCTTATTTCACTGATCTGCCAAGATTTGAAGCTTGGTTGTTTAAGATGGTAATCTCAGACTACATTCATTCTGCCAGAACATTCTCAATGTGCTTCACATTTTCATAACAATTTATCCAGAATATAAAGATGTCTCTTAGTTTGCTTAGAGGTTTTCACAGCATCCAAGGTTTGCGTATTTGGACGATATTGTACCTCATATTGATGAATGTCCATTAAATGTGGATTACTCTTCTTGGGATCTTTAAAAACAATTGCATATGTGGGACTTCTTGTAAGCAGCTGAGCAAGGTTTGCCGTCTTGGTATCGGACCCTGTACCGGTGCCACACTATCACAGTATTGGTACAGTACAGATTTTTTTGATGTACTGAGTGTTGGTACGCCATCCATATTGGATACTTGTACCGAATCGGTATGGTACGGTATGCCCAATACCACCTGGTTCGAGCCGGTATAGCATACCATGCAACTGAGTGTTACATTCAAACATTAATTATTAGATATGTACTGCCTTTCTTTGTAAAACCAGCATGTGATCTTCTTTCAAGTATAAATTTATCATCAAAACTATAGAAGAGGAATTTTCCCCTTAGTCATTTCTGGATGATCTGATGCAGAGAATGCAGCTACAAATTGCTAATTGCATTATACCAGATATGTGCAGATTGCTTCTCCTATTCAGTTGTCTAACATATTGATTATCATGATTTACTCTCAATTGTGACGCCTCTGAAATATGAAAGATATATTTAGGTTAATTTAATGGTTAATAATTGACATCAGAAGCCAGATCAAAGAAAAAATAATTTTTTAGAGAAACTTCTACTGCACATGATAGATGACACAAATTATTATGTTTCAGCTATGCTTGACATGATATCAGAAGGATTCAAAGATGATACAGACTCTTGTTTAACATTCTGTGTAGCTATAATATTCAATCAGAAATAAACGGATGCTTGAATGTAATGGTTATGGTATTTTCCTTGCAATTATCATATATTAAGCTCGTGCTTAATATTTGCAGAATATTGAGTTATTAACTCTTGCTTGATGGCTTCTTCGAATTTCTTCAGTGAGATTCTCTTTTACAATCAATCATATCATTTTTTTTATTTGCAGAATGTGACATTGTAAATTTTATATAATTTGATTCTACTGGCAGAACTCTTCTGATGATTCAAGCATATTACATGCAAATCCCGCTAGTTAATAGAACAGAGAGTTAGAGACATTCCACAGGGTGCCATCTTTAAATCCATTTTCTTTCAGATTCTTGAGTTATTTTTTTGTTCCCGATTTGAAGTTTTCTACGAAGTAAAATACATATCATTCTCCATTTAGTGTTTGCTTGTTGTTTTTGCCTATCTGATAATTGGGTTTCACATGCAGAGTTGCTGCTGTTGCAACTCAATTCCAGCGGTCTTTTATGAAACTTCTATGTGATGCTCAATTTGAAGAACTATCAGTACAAGATTTGCTGTTGACAGGTGCATTGCACAATGACTATCTCTTGACATTGCCAATCTATGTTGATTGGAAAAAGGCTTCGGAGTCCAATGCAATAATATTCAGGTAAAGTCATTGGGCTTAATTCTAACCTATGTTTTGGTTGAACAAGGAAATCACATAATTGTGACATTGTTGTTGAACATATTGGTTGTGTACATAATTCATCGTTTTGTCCTACTATTTTGGAAGTATCACTAAAAGGTTAAATGCAGCATGTATCATTTCCTTTGTATCATTCACATAGCCAGATTAAGATACAGTTTTCTTTGCTTATTTCCTGCTATGCCGATGTTACTTTTGTTATTGCTTTTAGTTATCACCCAGTGTATGTTTGTTTCTTTTTCTGGTGAAGCTTCCTAATAATCATCCATGATAAAGAACTACTTAGTAATTGTAGCATACATTGAGCATCTCAGTCTGGTTTGCAATACATTTATAAACACAGTTTTATGTTCCATCCAGAGCTCTGAATCTGAAAAGTTGAACTTCTTGGTTTTGCTTGGAGCCAATCCACAACCTAGGTTGGCTTTGGAGTTTTGGCTTGCAAGACCATATTTAGTTCTATATATGGGCTATTTGTGTTTTTTTTCCTTACTGTTCATTTGTTTAAATTCTGAAAAGTACTTCATTAGCATTAAACTTGGATTTTGTAAGTTTGAAAAATAAAAAGCATTTTGATATTTCCCCCATCCTTTAACATTGCGAGATTTCTGGGGATTTTGAGAGCTTTTTTGAGTGGGGGAATAGGTTTCTGGAGTAGATTAGGACTCATGGATAATGAATTTATGAGATCTGATCTTAGATTATGTAGATAAAATATATCAGCATGCAAATCTTGTAAACTACTATGAACTGTTCAAATTTTAAGGGATATCTTGTCAGTATTCATCAAAAATATGGTTGTGATTGAATGATATGTAGCACTCCTAAATGATGTCTAACTTCCATTTTAGTATTTGCTTATTTTCAATTCCTTATGTTTTATTAGATTAAACTTCAAAACTATGGAAAATAGATCTCAAAATCTGAAATAATACAACTTAGTTTATATCTCTGTGTGTTACATTATTGGCCTAGTTGAAACTGAATCCAAAACCTTGTTTTTTAACCCTGCTTATAGTAATACTTTAATATGTGCAGTTTCATCTGTCTTAATTTGAGATTATTGATCAGGCTAGGTAAATTTTCTTAGCGGGAATAAGGTAGAATGAGTAAGAAGATAAACAAAAGGAGAACATGCATTCAAAAACACCACACTTACATTTGCCTATGCGTCCTCTGCTGTTTGTTAAAATAAGTGTACCTTTAGGCAGTTCTCGTCATTTTCAAAAGAGAAAGAGAAGGAGAGAGAGGGGGTTACACTTTCATGCATAAACAATGATTAACAGAATGCGAATAGTGTAAAACCTTGTAAGTAACATGGAAAAACTAGGTCCAAGGATCTTGTTTGAGCCTGTAGCAAGTTTTTTCTGCAAAAAATATCTTATGTGTAGCAGCTTGGGTGAAATGTACAGAACTACAGATAGATTTCCTTAGGAAGGAAAAGGGTATTTTTCATGTCTGCCCAAAAGAGAAACTTACATAATTCGCCTCCACCACAACTAGAACAGCGACAATGTTAGTTTGACCATGGAGGTGGTATCCACAAGCAACTAGATGAGCTTTCTATTGCTCTAATGAACATGGCATTTGAGCCTTATTTCTCACAAATAATGCTCTAGATACTTGTTCACTATGAAAGATGGTAATGCCACAGGATTGAGGTTCTTCATGGGTACAGACAGATTCTCTAATGGATTAAAATAGTTCAGAGTACAAGTTAAACATAATTAAGCCTAAAGGGTTAAAGTCATGTTGCAACTTATAGTCATACTAGTAGCATAGTAGAGCAATGAGACATATTTAGATAAAGATTGGGTGCATGGTTCGTCGTACTAGCCCGAACCGGACGGTACTGGGCATACCGTACCATGCTGGTTTGGTATCGGTACCCGGCATGAGGGGCATACCAACACTCGATATGCCGAAAAGATTCCGTACTGTACCGTACTGACACAGTGCTAGTGTGGCACTGGTACGAGATTGGGTACCGAGACGGCGAACCTTGATTGGGTGCATGCTCTCAAAGTAAGGGAACTTCTTAAAATGAATATCCAAGATATGCAATTCTTTAAATTGTTTTCTTTATGCAATTTTTTCAATATATGTATATTTCTTTTAGCATATTCAATCTTTACATCCAATTCAGGCGTGGGTATGCAACAGAGAGGCAGAAGGGTTTACTAATTGTTGAAAAACTAGATTATCTACAGTCAAAGCTTTTGCAGAAAATATTTTTTAGTCTGTCAAGGCCGCTGAAAAAAATTGGAAGCTGGCTCAATGAGGTTAGTTGACTTATAGTCTGAAACAATATCATTCTTTTCCATCTGATGCTTGGTTCAGGAACTAGTTTATTTTTTTGTTGGTAGGCATCATGACTGTGACATTTGTTTCTCTTGAATTGAGAATCAAAGACCTTATTAACTGAGACATGATTACAGAAGATGTTGAGTTTTTGGACAACTAACTTGTCAATCTTCAAACTGAAGGAGTGCTTTCCAACTTCCTAACTTCAGCTAGCCAACCACCCCTCTAATAAACCCCTGGACTCCCTTTTTTTCTTGCATTTTTGTCCTGTGCTGTATCAGCACTGAGTTATTCAGTGCTTTGTGTTTATTCACGAAATCCGTGATTTTATCAAACCCTTCATGATCATTGGTTAACTAGGAAACAACTTTGCAGAATTATTTGGCAAACCTTCAGAACACGAAGAATTCTTGATTATTTGAAAAATCTGGAATATCTCGTGACTATGGTTAAAAGACGAGATGCTTGAAATAATGGTACTTCTTTTACGTATACCTTCATCTATATTTAATAAAAATATTTGATCCTTTTTTTTTTTGCTTTAATTCTTTACCAGATATTGAATATTTCATTTACAGCGGAGTTCTTGTTAGAAGCTTAAGGTATTTTCCTTAGTGGTTAGAATCTTCTATCTAGGGCAAAACACTCGCTTCAGAATTTTTCCAGAATCTCAGACCCATACCCACTTCTTAAGTGCTTCCGTACTGCAAGTGTTTCTAAAATATTTGGTTCCCACACCTGCATGCACTCCCACACCCACTTCTTATTTTGGCAACTAAGGTCTTTCTAACATAAATCTTGTTTTGCGTAATTATCCTTGTACTTTGCTTAATTGAGTGGTCTATCACGCCGAATGTGTACTATGTGCTCCTTCTTGCTTTTATAAACAAACTATGCTTGAATTGAATGGCTTTGCACGACTAGTTTGGAACCAGCATATTTTAAAATGTAGGCTTCACATACACATTTGTGTTAGTTTGAAACAGGTGCTAAAAAGTTTGAATGAAGCACAAGATATGCAACTCTGGATTGAGAAAGTGAAGAATTGGCTCAAGGAGCAATATTTACCAGAGAGTGCTGGGCTTCATGGTGAAAATATGTCTAAAAATCAATTTGAATATGATCAGATAGCAGATGGTGACCTTCCTATTTGGCTTGCTGCACAAAGGGCAGTCTCTCGTTATGAAGGGTTTTTATCTCCTGCTGGGCCCCGTGGGAGACTTATAAGAAGATTGCTTACCTGGATTGGATTGATTCCTTCACTGCCAGAGGCATCAATAGACTTGGATGATGATGATAAATATTTAGAAACTTACTTGAGGTTAGTGCTGGTAAAGTTGTATCTCCCCATCGACTTTATATATTTTCCAACTCCTATTTCTGTATAACAATACCTGAAATACAAACACGGTAAGTGATGATGAAATAAACAAACAGTTAAAGAAAGATGATAAGGAAAAAGATGTGAAGGAAAATTAGTATTGAAAGGAGGTAAAAGACGATGCCTCATCTGCTCACTGGATGACATGTCTATACAAACTAAAAGAGTTTAATATATTTTGATGGTGCAAATGATTGTTAACGACTAACAAGCATTCTTATTCTAAACCTATATTTCATCTGAACCCACTCTTGATCATTGTAGTGTTTTTATATATTTATCTGCAATGTACAATCAACTATTGAAATCAAAGTCCGCAATCTCAATACCGGGTACTGCGTCGGTACTTTATCGATTCGGTTCGGTATGATACGGTATGGTACACCTCTGCACCAAAATATCTCTCCAATCTTTTTTTCTCAATTTTTATCTTAGTATGCCTCGGTACGGACGAGTACGCACTTTGGTGCCTTGAAATAAGTTAGTACGCCTCGGTACGAGGCTTGAAGGCCTGTTTCATACCTGTTTTTTGCCGGTACGGTACGGTATGCCCCGTATTGGGCTGTACGGCAGACCATGATTGAAATAATGTCTCACCGCCCTTGCTTATTTATCCATTAAGTGAAGAAAATTTCTAGGTATATTTAGATTTGATAAAAGATCCTTATTTTCTTTGTTGACTTATATCAGTATACACATTCCATAGCAAAAGAAGTTGGTATCATGCCCCACATATAATGTTGATACTATGCATCACAATGCCCTTTCTCTAGTATTGATATTCTACATCATGGAAAATATATGTTCTTGACTATGTTCCAAATCTTTTTCTTATTTTTATGACTTATTGACTGTGAAACAATTATTGCTTTTATCTTATAAATTGCAACATACAAATTTCTTGATGTTGCTCTTAGATAGATTAAAACTACTGCTTTCAGGCCAAACTTTCTGCCAAGAATAACTCTTGGCAACATATGGGAACCTGCTATGGCGGAATCATGTGGGCATAATGTCTGGAAAAGGTTGAAGACTGCTGTTTCTATTCTATTTTCCAGGTCGACTCTACAGGTATCACTTCATTATTCACTTATTCTTCCTCATTCATGGGCACCTTCATCATCATAAATGATGATCTACATTCTCTTTGGTATCCCTGCCATAGACATGAAACTATATGGTCTGTGTTACTTTAAAATAGTCTTTTTCTCTTGGTTGCATATCAAAGTTCTAAGTATTCATAAATAATCTGCAGCAATGAAACTTTAGGGTTCCAAAGATACTAATCATTGCTTTCATTATCATTTCCATTGCAACTTTTGAGAAATATTCCTGCTTTAGTATGAATGCATAGTAAAATCATTCTTTATTCTTTACATTTGAACTTTTCTCATGTCATTTTAAAGCAAAAGTTGAAGTACTGAAATCAATATCTTATTGATATGGTACGGACTAATATGATACCATACAATACATGGTATGCTTTTTGGTATTGGCATAGTGTAGATGAGGGGATGATTGTGGAGTGATTGATAATATCCCAATTGGATTTTGATGAGACCAAAGCATTTGAATATATTTTATGTCATACTAA
>JAOXJJ010000438.1:6443039-6461292 GCA_025769935.1 Phoenix roebelenii
TAAACATAGTTTTTAATTGGTCGAATTAAGTCATAACCCAATTCACCCCCCCTCTTGGGTTGTCTTCTTGGGCAACATGAGGGGATGTACCATGTCTCTATATAGATGGGTACAAGTGGCGTACTGATATTAATGCTGATAGTGACCCAAGGTGGCTCAACAATCAGCTAGGTGATGTCAAGATGAGCACAAAGAAGCAAACTGGTTTCCCTGATTTGAGTTGCAAAAGCAATAGGGTATAGATGTCTGCAAGTAAAAGACAACCAACATGCACATTAGCTAGAAAAACCCAGCAAGACCTGAACAAGGCCTCTTCTACCCCAGAAGGGAATTAAGGATTTCTAGTTTCTACTGACATCAGCTAATAATAAAATAATATATTTAAATTTAGTAATTATTATGGTTCAAAGAAAATAAAAACGAAATAAACTAAGCTAGTATAATAAGTGGATTCTTGCCAATCAAACCCTTTGATTTCACTAGTCGCACTAGCCATCAAGCTTTTTATGCCTCTACCCAAGGTTTGCTGAATTGGACTGAACCATCCGAACTGGGCCGAACCACCCATACCGAGCCAACCCAGTGGGGGACCAGGTTGGTTCACCTATTTTTTTCGAATTCGGCTCCGAACCGGCCCGAATGAGTTCCGAACCGATAGGAATTGGCCAGAACTGGTAGCGAACCGGATGGTTCGCACCAAGTCCGACCAGTTCCAAACCGGCTCCCCTCCCCTCTCTCTTTCTTTTGTTTTAAAGCTTAGTTGGAAAGGCCCAGAGAAGTTTCTCAAGCCTTCCCAACCTATCCGAACAACCCCCTTTTCTTCCTTCCTCGCAGAAAAAAATACGCTAATTCAGTACGATTGAAGGAGGATCCAACCCTAAATAAGGTATACATTTTCTTTTCTATCTCATTTTCTCTTTTTTTGGAGGCTAAAAAATACCTTGAAATGATGCATGGTGGACTTAGATTCACTAGTGAGTCTTAGTTTACGCATGCAATACAGGATATGGACCACGGTGCATGATCTGGTAGATCCTACGAGGATACGATTGCACATAGAAGACTGGCTCCTCGAGGTCATTTAGAATTATATGATACAGCTATAGATGACCTCGCACATAGAGTAGGATTCATAAACGTATCAAGTTTTGAGTCGTATACTGTCTATTATCCATAACTATAGGCAACCTATGATCCATACGAATATGGATATGAATATGTTGTGTATGAGACATCGTCTTTCGGTGGCTACTATCTTACGCAATACAGAGCATCTTACGAGTCAGATTTTGCTATCGACATATTCAGATGGCTCCTTTTACAGTCGTATTATCAACCAGAGGACATCTCTCAAAGCTAAAACTTTAGCAAGAGATCCGAGAATGCTTATAAGTTATAACCCAGAATACGTTCTTATGGGATGAACATACAAGACTACAGTACCGCTTAGTTAAAGGGGTAGGCTGATGTGCCTTCTGGTTATATTAATAATCCAGATATCTATGAGAGGCATCACTATTCGACGAGATTACCAATTATGTTAAATTTTTTATCTTACTATTTGATTTTAGAATATTTCATGTTGCTTCTTGTAGCATGCAATATTTTACTAATTATGTTATATTTTGTATCACTTTAAAACAACAAGATGCATCATTTAGGCTATACCAGAATAATAGAAATATCAAAAAAATATAAAAATATCAAAAATATTAAAAAATATAAAATTATACTTAAAATTATTGAAAAAAAAATTTGATTACTAGTTAATCATACTTGAAAAACTTTTAAAAATATTAGGTGTGCAAGTTTCAACTTAAAAAGAAAAATTTGGGCTTGCCGGTTCAATACAGTACCGGTTCGGTACTATACCGACTCGCTCGCCAACCGATACGGATCCCGATGCCAGTTCGGCGGACCTTGCTTCCACTAACATCACATCATTGGCTTCATATAGGGTCTTTTGGAGTTGCATAGAAAGAAAGAGGCCCCTTAGTCGTACCAAGGTTGCTATAGAGTCACACCAAGGTCCTTATAGAGTCACACCAAAGTATAGGCAAAGTCATACTATAATTATGTGAGAACCCATGTGGGGTGTATTTAGTCCTACGTCAGCTATACATTGGATAAATCTTAGGTACTTATACAGGGCTAAAGAACCCCAAATAATATCTTTTGGCTAGGCTATTTGAGTAAGATCCTAGGTTGTTACAAATGGTATCTAAGCAGACCTAACCCATGGCCTATGTGGACTAGAAAACACTGCAACACAAGTCCATTGGGACTGACCATGGGCCGATTGTGGTACTTGTGATTAGATTTGAATGAATTTGAACATTTAGCCTAGTGGAGATGCTAGAGCTTAAATGACGAGAGTATATTAGTATCTATGCGGGTGTGTGTTTGGTCCTACATTGGCTATGCACTAGATAGATTTTGGATACTTATACAGAGACAAGGAACCCAACTAATATCTTCCAGCTAGTCTTTTTGGATGACATCCTAAATTATAACAAAATAACATAAATGAGAGTTTCAAAGCATCAATTAATTTACTATTCAAAATGTGGTATTTACAGCATTCTAGGACCCTTTACAATGAATAAGACCCTTGGACACCTCTACAATTTAACTTAAAGATGAACTATGATAAGAAACTAAACTTATGGAGCTAATCCTTTGCAGTAAGGTGAAATCAGTACTTTTAAGACATCTGATAGCAAAACAAATGCCATTTGAACCCCTCTAATGGTATACGGATGTCGTTAGATGACTCCTTGGCTAAATAGGATCCTGAACCTACAAATTTTCATCCAACAACATGCTCATTGCTGTCTGAAATTCTGAATATATATTGACGACTAGATTACTATCACTAGTATAAACCGGTATAGCTGCTATGGACCAAAATGCACAACCTTTAAAACCTTGAATTTTAGAATATGTAAATTGCAATAAGGAGCCTAAGAAAAACTCGTGAGTGCTAATTTCTATTCTTTTCTTGTTTGTAGACACGCTTATATCTTGATACACATGTACATCTCCACTCAAGGTATGCGGTACCGACTGTACCGACGTACCGGTGGGCATCGGTACCGGTATGGTAACGAACCAAACCGAGCCGAACCGGTACTGTACCGATGGGGCTAAAAGCCAAAAAAAATTTGGAGCCGGTACGGACTGTTCGGTTCGGACCGGTACCGGCCGATACGGTTCGGTACTGAAATATATAGCTGTACCGTACCAGTAGGATCCGGTACCGACTCGTACCGACCGGTACGGCAGACCATGCTCCACTCATAGCATCTTGGTTAGATAAGAGTGGAGCGGCCCAAGGATGTATCACCTGGGGGCTCAAGAGGTGCTCTGAGAGTGCCCATCATATATAAAGAATAGAAACACATAAAACATTTAATAGAAACATCCATACTAAAACCTAGCAACATATTGCTTAAATTCCTCTCAAAAGATTACTAGAAAATATGTGCTTGGTTGTTATGGAATAGAGAAGGGCACCTTCAAATTAATGATTAAATTCTTTAAGTTCGAAAGAAATATTATTAACTTTTTTTGTCCTATGGTACGCCGTACCATACCGAATCGGACGGTATGGGGCATAATATACCATACTAATTTGATGCCAGCACATAGTACAGGGGACATACCGACACTTGGCACACCGAACCAGCCCCATACCATATTGTATTGACATAGGGATAGCGTGGCACCGGTACGGGATCCAGTATCGAGAGAGCATACATTGCTTTCTCCTACGTTTTGCTTGTCCTAAAGCCCTCCTTATTTTTCAATTTTTTGTGAAAATTTGTAGGTAATTATAAGGTATGTTAGTGGTAATTTTTTGCTTTATGCTGACCTCTTAGACATTTGCACTTATACAGATGTCTAACTTTCAAGTTTAGTTCTGAATCAGGAGCCAGCTTTTCAAGAATTGATTCTGCTTTATACTGATCAGACAAGCCAAACCAAATCTGAAGATAAAGCAGAGATTTTGCCCTTGCAGTTGAAGATATACCAGAGAATACCTCTTCCCGATCTTCCAGTAAGTATACGTAACATTGTTTTATAATAGTCCGAAAAGATTGTATAATTTCATTTATGTATTTATTGTCTCCAGTTCTTGTGCTAAATATGCTCTTAAATAAACATGAGTATTCATAATTGTTCTTGGTGCAGGTTATTTTCCCTCACAAAAAGCTGTCTTTTCGGATTTTAGATACGGTAATTTTTTTAACAATACTTTCTTAGAATTCTTTGTTGGTTATGCTTATTTAAGATTGTCTTCTTGTATTTAGTGCTTTCATCTAGAGGTCCTCATATTTTGTCTTCAATTACATTTCATTAGTATTGGTTAGATATATTTATGTGCAAATATGTATATTAATTATCTTTTACCATCATGAGTAGTGAAGTCCGCAAAATGTTACAAGTTTCCATCATGTGGCAATAGAAACTTCTGAAAAAAATATATAAGTATGTTAGTTTACACCATGGTACGTTGTACCGGCTCGAAACGGATGATATGAGGCATACTATACTAGTTCGATACTAGTACCCGGTGTGGGTGGCATACCGACACTCGATACGTCAAAAAAATTCCGTACTATTCCGTACCGATACTATGCTAATGTGGCACCGGTATGGGGTTCAGTGCCGAGATGGCAAACCAATGTGGCCAATGAATCATAATCAAGATATGCATTTTCATTTAGATTCAAATTATCTAATTATCTAAGGCCAACTAAAACACTATTCTCCCTCTCTTCCTCTTCTCTCTCTCTCTTTTCCTCTCTCCCACGGTCTGTGTGTTGTCTCCTCCGTCGATACAGACCCAGCACAGTCCGTACCGACTCGTGCCGTTGGAAAATCAGTACGGTGCTTGGTACCAGTTCTGCCGATCTTGATAAGAATAGTTACCAAAATGTTTGTTAGCCTTCTTTGAGTTTGTTCCATTTTTTGGTTCACGTTGACTGAAACATTGACATACTCTATTGATGTTAGTTTTTCATAAGGATGCCTGAAAAGGTTGCTTAGTATTTTTTTGGGAAGCATGACCCCTTATAAACAACTTAAGGTAGATATGCTAGTATTCATTCAAAGGAAATAACTTTTCACATTGTTTACTGCTACAGCTTGAATAATAATTATCATTTTTGTAACTACAGGTGCGCTTGGATGTTGCAACTATGCTGGGATTATTGGCATACTTTGTTAATTACAAATTTGAGAACATTCTCTCATCTCCGTACGTATCTATTCTGTTTGTATTTCCATTTGAGTGCATGAAATTCAAATGTGAAAAAAGGTTAATTATGGTATCTATATGATGCCTTTGTCATAATTTTTGAGATAATTCTAGGCAAATAGAATGCCACAATCTTTGAACTATTCCATCTCATTTCTGAGTCTAGGTGCATTACGAAGATGTTCTTCTTACATGTATTTCTGAACTTTGTTGTCAGTAAGTTCATGTGATAGGGCTTTCTATGTATCAACGCCTATGAATTTAGGGCCTGCTTGAGATTGCTCTTGTTCTTTTTCTTGTTTTCACAGAATCTAAGAAGAAAAATGAACTAGACTGAAAAATATGTATGATGAAACCCCCTTTGTTTCTTTAAATTGTTTGTAAAATCTTTAGATTTTCTGGAAGCAAAAATTTTATGTTCCAGAAAAGAGTGAAAGTAAAAGCAATGGATTGAAGAAATTTTCTGCAAATGCCATCTTCAACATCAATATTCATGTGATATCTCCCTAATTTGTAGAGAAATGAACAAAAACAGAAAAACAACAACGCAAATAGGCTCTTAATCTTAGCTTTTCTCATTCTATTTATCTTATTTCTTCTAAATTGCATTATCAAAAAGTAAAGTTCATTTGCTTCTAGGATTGGAATCACTGGTTACTCTTTTAGTTCTTTGGAGATTTATTTTATTCAAAAATGAGGATGCAGATCAAAATATTTATAGTTGCATCTCTATGATATTTGGGATATAAATGTGCTTAATTAGTGTTGTTTAACTGCCAAATATCAGTGTGTGCGGCAAGGCTGATAATTTGTATGGACTGATGCTTGGGGTGGAAACAAGGATATGATCCATATATAATCAGCTGGAAGTCAGTCAATGGAAGAAGAATGGTCAACGAACAAAAGAAAAAGAAAAAAAAACATAGATAGGGAATGGACGGAGTGAATCCATGAGGACTGACATCATTCCTTGTTATGTTATCATTATTTATCAAGTCTAATAAAAGATCTCAAACCAAGGATTCAAGAATTGCCTGCTATTGGTATGCCAGGCTGGCACTGACACAGTACATACAACATCTTGCTAGTGCTTTACATGCATTGTCACCACAAAATGCTTACTGGCATGCTACCATTACAATGCTGGAGCAGCATGTTAGCAAGGCACTATTGGTATGGTAGATATCATTTTGTGCCATGCAGCTACAACTGACACAAATCCTGTCTCCAGCTTGTTCTTCATGATAGGTTGATCATCTCTAAAGAGATCATTGTATGCCATATACGTTGGTCCAAATATATACTAGTGACAATAAAACAGGCTTGTAAACTGCACAAAACAAGTTTGAAGACTTTTAAGTCTAAACATGATAGACTAAATGAACCTTAAAAGGCCAAACCATATTATATCCTCCTGTAGAGAAGAACTGGCTGCAACAAAAACACTTTAAATGTAATATAAATTTGTAGAAGAAAAAAAAGAGAGAGAAATATACAGTGAAAAGTATAACACTAAAGAAGAAGAAGAAGATAACAAAAGCTCAATTACAAAAAAAGAAAAGAGAAGAAAAGAAAAGAAAGATCAGTAGCAGCACACAGACAGTTAACTATGTAATTTGGATCATGGTCTACTGTACCATCCCGTACTGTACCAGAAGAAAACTAGTACGAAACTTAACTTTAAGTCGGTACAAACTCTATATTGCCATGTACCGAGGCTTACCGTCCTGTACTGAGGTGTACCGCCCCATACCATGGTGTACCGAGGTGCATACTGGCCCGTACTGAGGCGTACTGACCTATAGAGGCATACCGAAATAAAAATTGAAAAAAATCGTTAGAATGCTATTTCGGTACAGGGTGTATCATACTGTACTGTACTGTATCGTACTGAACCGATAAGGTACCAATGCGAACCTTGATTTTGGATTGTCATTTCCCAGTTGACTTGTGGCAAAGGTATCAAAGCTTTCAAGATTGTAGTAACAATCAATGACTGAGTTCTTGCTAGTGTCAGTCGGATGATCTTGTAATCTAACAAAAATAATCATCTCTTTACTTTTAATCTTCTTATAAATTATCTAGACAACCTACCTCAAGCAGGTGTGTGGTTATTGAAGCTCCCAAGCATGGAGCAACAATTATCTAACCTTACCTAACCCAGTGTAAACTGATTGTTCCTTGGTTATCTCATAGACTGCGGTATTATGTGGTGTTAATTGACTACTTGATCGCAAAAGGTTAAGTTGATAAACAATCGATCAACAATGTGCATCAAGTTAACACTTCTCATGTGTGGCCCAGATCACATACATGGAGGAATAAAGTCGAGTTGTCAACTAGGATAATTAATGAATAATTGACTTGGAGAGGATCTAACCTCATCACATCCAACAATTTAAGCTCCAATACCATGCTGACCAACCACTTGACTGAAAAAACTTAATTTGATGGTTAATGGGTCAACAATTGCATACATGTCGTAGGCTTGGAGGCCTAGCATGAGCTTGAGAGCAACATAATGGAATGATCCGATCAAAGAGAAGGAAGATTTTCTTCAACCCACTTAACTTGAATCTCTCGAAAGATAAGTAGAAGAAGATAGAAAAATTTTAAAAATAGGGTTTAAATCTTTCGTTAGTGATTAAAAAATAAGGTACATAGCTTCTATTTATAATGAGAAGTCTGCCCTAACACAATTTGGGCCATATTCCTCTTTCTAATCTTAGTAGGACTTTTTTTTCCTAAAATAGACATCTCTAGTAGAAATCTTTTAAAAAAAGCTAAAATCTCGAGAAGGTAGATCTTGATTTCTACATCAACTTCGCCTTCTGTCACGCCGCAACGAAAGACTCTACTAACTAACAACATTGCTATCTTCGAAATTCATCATGCTCCAGAATCCACCAGAGCTTGCACAAAATCCACCATGCAAAAGATTTTAGAACAACCATGACTTAACATGTACATAAGAGAAAACAAGCTTCATTGATATGAAAAATGAGTAAATAATGGGGTTTTTATAGGCTCTAGGGCCCTTTACATTGGTGGGGATGAGTGAGTACCTTTAGAGTTCAACTAAAACTCAGAAAACAGGTTCTAAAATCTGATGATAAAGTAGGTGTAAGATGGAATCTGATGCTAAAGTGGGTGCAGTCAGATCCTAGGGTTCCTTGTCTGACTCAAGCTTGGATGCTGTGACTTCAGACAATGACCCAGATGTTGTCGGAAATGGAATTGCATTCGAATTTGTCGACTTCGAGGATATTCTAGAAGGCTTCTTGTTGTCAAAATTGTTCTGATGCTGGAATGGTTGTTGTCAGCACACTTCAGATGGTGATAGTATCACCTCGAGGTAAAATTTAAGTCAGACCTGGACTGATTTGATTCTGACGGTGGGTGTTGTGTCCTCAGGTGGATTCTGATGTTAAGCATTCTGCCATGGGATAGCTTCTAATGGTATCGATCCTTCTGTCAAATCAGAGCTTGGTCTATATGGTCCTTTTGGAGGATCTAGATGCTTCATTTTAGTCCTTGATAGCTTTTGATTATAGGGTCTAGTCACTCCAGTGCAAATAGGGCCAGGGTTACCAAATCGCAGGGCCATGCATCTTTGGCCTGCTTCAATATATCAAGCATAACATGTTACAGGTAGTTCCTAAATTGTTGGAATTCAAACTGAATGGGTCTACTATGACCTCCATCACTAAGAAAAGAGACTTCAAGCCTAGCAGCTCACATCATGTATCTGCTGTTGCTTGATCTCCTGCTCCTATACTTGAAGTGAGTTACCTTCTGCAAGGTACAGTACCTAAAGAGCATATTCTTTGATTGGTCAAAGTACTCCTCTAAATCTGCATCAGGGAGTCCATCAATTTGAAGATGCCCTTTTCTTCTATAAAATATTCTCAACCTGTAACTTTCATCTTCCCAAGAATTTACATAATTAAGATGTGACTTTCTTAAGGTTATGAAATTGAATTGTTTGCTGATTGTAAAGAAATGATAGGTTGTATAATAACAAAATGTCAGCTTACAAATTTCCAATGCTGACCTTCATTTTCCATATCACCTTGATCATTAGATGTTTGTTAATTTAACTCTTCACTATCAAGTAGTTTTTTTTAAGACAAAAAATTGTGAGATTTATATTTATAGAGTTTTATTTTCTCTTTTAATCTGGCAGCTTTCATCCTGATGAAATAGTGAAGTTTCCCGAATCCTTTCTCTAAAAATGGTGGCCAAAGAATTTCTGCAATTTTTTAATGCCTTCACCCATTTACATATATTATTACATCATCAACATATACTGCCAGAAATACATGGCCTCAGGTACTAAATGAAAGAATGATCAGCATGGCCCGTATGTTACTTCTACCATTAGTATTCTTATTAACCTGCCCCTTGATAAACATTTGAGCCATATGATGATTTTTTTTTCCCAATTCCAAAACTCCCCCTTAATTGCAAAACTGATGGCTGCTTTGTATACGCCTCTTGCACTCCATGAAGAAACATTCTCGAATGTCAAATTGAGATATTCACTAGTTTAAATCAGCAACATGAAGAGATATGCCAAACTAAGTTTGGCTAAAGGAGAGAAGGTTTGCTATACCGGTCGGTACCGTACCAAGCCAGTATGCAGTCTTGCACCATATGGACACTCGGTGCACCTTGTTGTCTCATACCGTACCGTATACCGACACTATAATAGGATGGTACCAGTACGGGGTCTGGTACCGAGACGACAAACCTTGGGAGAGTGTTTCGAATTAATTCACACATTTGTTTGTCAGACGCCTTTATAGCAATGCTGGTTTTCAACCATTTTTACTGTACTATCTTGATTGTACTTCGTTGACTATAATGAACTATTTATATATCTTGTCATTGTTAAACATATGGGCAAGGGTTTAAATATCGATATTGAGCCTTGGTTTTGTCCTAGAATGGTATTGGTATAGTCGGGTAGTCAGTATAAACAAGATAAAAGCAACTCGTATGATCAGTATGGATTGTCAATATGCAACCAGTACGGACTGGTTCAAGAGGAAACTTGTGTCTTGCACGCACCGCTACCTTATTTCCATTGAAATGGTATAGTACCGGTAGTACCTTATCGGACTGGGGATATTTAAATGCTTGCATATCACTTCTTATTATATTTATATGCCAAATTCTTTTCTAATTTCATCACTTCCTTTTTAGAAAAATATATGGAAAGTTACATGTTCAAAGTTCAAAATCTATTATATCAAAAACTACATGCTTTTCTAATACAATTTTCATAACTATTTATCTTTTTGATTTATTCATAACAATTTATCATCAAATCAACATGTAGACATAGTACTCTACTCAAGTTTCTGATTTGAAACAAGGGGGTTGATGGATTAGGTGCAAACTGGAAATCATGACTTAGGACAGCTTTTATGTTGCTCTTTCATTTGTTAGAAATCCTCTCTCTCTCTCTCTCAATCTATTGTTAATTTATCCTTTCTTCTACTACTGATATTATTGCTAATTGGGATTTCTGTAAAGTTGCTCAACATGCTACCTGTTACCACATAACATTGATACCTGATATCATTTTATGCATGAGCAAACAGGTCTGCAGTTTTTCTTGATGTGATTGCTGTCAGTGCACTAGTAATATACATTAGTCGGGTAGTGCTGGGTTATAAGCAAACCTGGGATCGGTATCAGGTGAGTCCATTATTTGTTATAATAACATGTTAGTTGGTTAACTTTATGACTATTTGCTAAAATATATGGTCTCCTTTTGAAACAATAATCAGTTGCATGGCCATTGCTAAAATCACTATTCCTTTATGATTTTTTATCATTTGGTCCCATATCTTTGATGTTTTCAAGAAAAATGCCTTATTTTCTTTGAGGGTACTTGGTAATTGCATTATCTAGTTTTCTGGGTTGGAGCTTTTTTTCCCAACTTCGAGCTTTCCCACATCAGAATTGCATAAAAAAAAAAATATTTCGTTACTCATGATAGAGTGACATTTGCACAAACACTTCTATCTTGTTTGTAGAGACTATTGTGGAAACAAGTTTGATTACTCATTGTTAGGCCTGATGGTAACTACACTGTTGACACTTGACCCGTTCCCTACGGCTTAGCTTTTGGGGTTCCCTGATTAGTTAACGATAATGATTCACTTGAATTTAAAATACTCAATTATTTTCTCATTCATTAATTTGTTTATTTATTTTATTTATTTTTAATTTTTGGTTTTACATACTGGTTGCAACAATTATCACAGATATCTAATCATTTACTGCTATGCTGAAATCTTGTTTCCTAGACTTAGTGAATCCTAATAAATCAAAATAGGCATTAGAAAAATAAAACAGAATGATGTAAATTGGCATATGTAGCTAGAGACATTTAAACATCATGATTCTACTGTAAAAAATCCATTAGTTAGGGGTTTCTTTCCATTTTGAAACATCTGAATGCATATCTTCAATTACAGCTTCTGGTGAATAGGGCTCTTTATGAGAAAACTTTAGCAAGTGGCTTCGGTTCGGTTCACTTTCTTCTAGATGCTTCTGAACAGCAACAAGTAAGAAAGCTTAATGGATGGTTGTTCTCTTTTATACATTTCAAAAGGCCCAAGTAATAAGAGACCAGTTCTTTTCTTTTTTCTGTCTTTGTAACTTAATATCTCTTGCAGTACAAGGAAGCCATTTTGGTGTATGCACTTCTACTCCATCCGGGTAAGTATCAGGTAAGTTATTCCCTACTATGTTTGATTATTAAATTATCACAGATGCCTAAAAACTGCTTTACACATGATGCAAGATATTTCAAATTTTCAAGTTATAACAAGTTTTAGGAATTTGTTCCATTTTTGAATGTTTCTCAGAACTATGTATTTTTCCAGTCTAGGCATTTTTGAGCTTTCTATCTTCACCATATTTGAAGATTCTACTTGCGTAATTTATATGATGAAAGAAAGCCAGATGCAGCAGTGTTGTTCATATTGAATTGTCATGTATAATATTTTGCAGTATTATTTCTTTTGCCTTTTTAGGTTTAATACTTTAGAGTTAGTACAAAAGAAAAAAAATATATCTTCTAGAGATAATTAATTACTTGATTAAAGTAATGACTTGACTGTTCGGTTCAGTCAATACACTTTCAAGCTTACATCAGAGATGAGTGCCTCGTATTGCACACTGACATAATCCTTCTTTAATATAACTCACAATATTGACACTTATTTTTTATTTTATTCTTCCATTTCTTGCTTTCTTTCTCGGCATTGGTGTGCTATTGGAGTTCTTGGTCCTAGTCCTTGCCTTAAACTCTCTGAGTTCAATTTTTGTATTACCTCATATTCTTTCTCAAATTATCTTAATACTGGCTTTTGGGTAAATCATGTACCTCCACTTAACCTCCATCTAATTAATCATTTTATTTAAATACTCCTTATCTGTTCTTTGATCTTAAACCATGTATTCTTGCATCCATGTCATTCTCATCTGTTGCCAGCTAAGCTTGTGAATGCTGTGGCATTTGTTGTAACTTGTAAGGGTATTAGCTGGTCAGGTTGGGGTCAGGTTTGGCCATATCGATACCCAAACCCAAAATATATTTATTGGTCCAAGCCCAAATTCAAACCCAATTAAAATTCTATACCTATACCCAATTTTGGATCCAAAAAAGGTCAGATATTGGGTAAAAGTGAGGTAATTAACAAGTTATTTGACTATTACTTTAGACATTTTTCAAATTGTATAATGCATCCAAAAAGTTATCTCGTGAACAGTGAAACATGAAAAATATAAAACATGAAAATTATATCTAAAAGAGGGCTTCTATTCAACTACTTTTGTTACCCAAGCATCCGTGCAACTAAAATATATAAATAATGAAGATATCCTACAATAATCAAACTCAGTATAAATATTAAATCAAAGTAAATATATATAAAAAAAAGACTATATCAAATGTCATAGATAGAAACTTGGTGGAACAAGATATGTTATGGATTTACTTCTCTTTATTTGATCTTTCTTTTATGATTAAAAATAGAAATTGATAACTACACATGTATACGTTGTATATAGTTATTTATTTATGCATACGTGTGTATATAGGTATATATATATATATTTGTATATACATATATGTTTGTACATATTCCGGTTTGAGTTTTAGATTCTCAAGTATGGATCTACCTAAACCCCCACTAGACCTAGTAAGACTTCGAGTCTAATTTTGGAACCCAAACCCAACCCAATAGCTTATTGGGTTTATTTTTCATACCCAAACCCTATGTTTCAAATTGGTTTTGGATTGTTAGTGGGTTATCGACCCCCGTTGATACCCCTGTTTGTGGCTTGGCTTCTTTTTTTTTTGGATAGTGGACTTACTTAAAGCATGGTTCTCTAATTACCTAACCATCTTTTCTATTTATTGAATATCTTGATGCTACATAACTGCTCCTGTTATGGATCTCTTAAGCATGTACAACTTGGTTGGATGGTAAGTAGGGGTGTCAAATGAGCGAGCTGGTTCAAAACTGGTTCAAAATCTGACAGGTCGGCATGAGCTTATCCTTGCAATTAGACACTCTTCAAATAGGAATCGAATTTCTGACCTGGCTTTTGTGCTTTTGGGGGAAACTTAAAATTACAGGCATGATACGCTATACCGTACAAAACCAAATGGTATGAGGTATACTATACCGGTGCCGATACACGGTATGGAGGGGTACAGACACTCGGTATGCCGAACCAGCCTCCATATCGGGCGTATTAATACGGTGACAAAGTGGCACCGACATAGTTTTCAAGATGACAAAGTGGGCGGATTAACAAGATGACCTGAGCTTGACTTAGTTTTCAAACTTGAGCTTAAAAATGTTGAGCTTGAGCTGGGCTTAGCTCATCATTTTCATCTCCTGAGATAGCTCATTTATTATGCATATAATTTCATATATTCTATTTTCTATACAATAAATATATGTTATATATAGTATAAAAAGGATTTGTAGCTAACAAAAAGACCAGTATTTGGATTATAATATTTTGATTGAAGGATACGTGGAGTTAATAGTGATAAAACCTTAACAAGGATTCACTTTGCCTTTCTCTCTATATCCATCGACGATCCACTTTCTCCAATTCCGCTTTCTAATCTCTGCTTCTCTTGGAGGAGGAGCATGCCTTGTAGGCACGAGGGTGGGCTTGGGGGGCACAAGGCGACTAGTGGCGAGGCCAACATAGGAGAGGGCGAGGCCCTACATGTTGGCCCTAGGGACAATGGCAGTAGTGGTGATGGTGATATTGAAGCCGAAAAGCAATGGCAGTATTGAAGGCAGCCCTTCTTTCTCATCTTCTCTCCTCCCTTGTCCATTCCTCGCAACACCAGCAACACCACTATTGGCCTCCATGAACCTCTCCTCCTCTCCTTTCTTCCCTTCTTTTTCTTTCTCTCCATCTTGTTCCCAACACCACCAGAACAACCATCTTATAGACTCCTCCTCTCCCTCCTCCCCCTTCTCTCTCTAGAGCATCCATGATACAGCCCCTCTTTGAATGAGGTTTTTTTTTTTATTTTTAACAAGCTTAGCAAGTTGAGCTTGAGTTGGCTCAAAAATTGATGAGTGGAGCTCGAGTTGGTCCTTCAAAGCTCGTCTTAAGCTCGAGCTAGCCCCAATAAGTTTCAAGCCAAGCTCGAGCGGGTCTCAGGTAGCTTGTGTTCAGCTCTTTTACATTCCTAGTGATAAGTCCTTATTTGTCCCCAGTTGTGGATCTATGGAGTAATCTTGATGGTTCCACTTTGTGCTCCTGCTATAAATATGCATTACTTGTGATATCAAAGGTAATCAGTTATATCTTCTCAAAATTTATTTTGACGAAAATCTGCAAATGCAACCTGAACAGCCAGGCTTTGGGTGTACCGAACTGAACTAGTGCAGAACATGTCGGTTTGCGGACTTGGTTCGAGACTAGGGCCAAATTGGTCTGAACCAAGTGAACCATTCGGTTTTGCTTGGTACTAACCTCTACCGTCTGGTTTTCGGTGGTGCCATAATTAGTAATAGAAAAAAACGCTAGGAGCTATCTCATTATACGGTGCATACCATACCATACCGAATCAATAATGTACTAGTGCAGTCCTCGATACTGAGTTTGCGGATCTTGGTTTTGACCCTATCTGGCATTGGATTGACTAGGAAATCCTCATGTATCTAGCAATTGCAGTGGTGCATTTCTCTTCATAGTTTAGTTACTAGTTTTCAAGCAGGCCTTCCTCTGTGATCTCTCCATTAAATTATGTAGGTTTTGGATACCAGCTTCTCTATGATTGTTGAGCTGCATTGCAAGGTAGGTCAACCTATCTGGAAGTTCTTCCCATTGATATTCACTTACTAGCATAAATATCAACTTATCATGTGTTGGAGCCATCCTTCCCCTATTGTTTCAAATGGTTACTAGCATGAGCTGCAAGTGGTGCCACCAACCATCCTTGCTCCATCCTGTCAAGTTTACTGTTGACCGTTCACAGATTGCAGTAGCTAAATTAGTTCCCCATGTGTCATCTTCTTAGTCTGGACTACTTAAGCGCTTGTTGTTTTATCATACATCCTACCTCATCTTGATGTCTGCATCTTTAGGCTAATCACTACAAGATTTGCAATTTTGGTGTGCTAATTCATACAACTTCTTGCTTGAAGCATCATCATGTCTATTTTCATGTGGTCCTATCAGTAGTGAGTTTTTTTGTAACGGGAACACCATTACCAAAAGATGTGAGTTGAATATCATTTTCTGCTAATCATGTCTTGGTGATCTTTGTTAAATACTAGAATTGAATTGTCATACCTAAAATTAACATACTGTTTAACTGACTTCTCAATTTTTTGCTGTCAATATCGTAATTACTAAAAAATATGTAGCATCCTAGTCAATGCCTTTTGCAGTTAAATTTAGGATGACCATATCCAGGATTTTCAATATTTGTATTCCATATATATCAAGGAAATTATTGTTTACTGTGCAGGTGTCATGCCGTAAAAGCATGAAGGATGCATGTGAAAGGTTTATGTATGATAAGTTTAAGGAAAAGGTAAAAAATAAACCTTTCCTTATATAGGTATAAGCTGTGGATTAAGTAGGTGCGAAAATTATTTTCTGCAGATTGAAATGCCTATTGACAAGGCTGTTAATACACTGCTGAGGTTGGAGCTTGTGACTGAGTTTCCTCTAGAAAGGAGCCTTCAATTGGAAGCTCTTCCATGTTCAGAGGCATGTGAAACCCTCAGAAAATGCTGGGATGGTTTGCTAAAACAGAGGATATGACATGTGCTTCCTAATCTTTCTTACAGGTAATTCCCACCTGTCATTGAATCACCTTAAGAAACATAAATCTATATTTTTATGCCTACCGTATGTTGCTATGCTCTTTCTGTTTCTTTCGGAAAAAAACAGGCATTATGTTCAACATCTTTGTAAACATTTTAAAGCTATTTCGGGGCTAACACACTGAATGAATAACAACTTTGGTCATGTTCGTATATCTCTGATTACAAGAGGCTTATCCTGTTCCTATATGGGATAACAAATACCTGTTTTTAATGCATGTAGATTCTTTTTTTTTTCTTTTTAACGCTATGTAATGTCTAACGCACATAAGGAACAGTTATACTAACAGTGTTATTGTCTACTTCTACAGTATAAGAGCCTTATCCTGTTCCTTTATGTGACAATGATGACCTCCACCTTTTATTGTACTCGGATGCAGATCAGGCTGGTATTCTTCTTTGCATCAATCAACTGTGGGATTCTCTACCACTGCTTTGAAAGCCGTGAATGTTGCTTGGTCCAGTGCTAAGAGCAAATACTGCTTGCCTGCGACCATTAGCTTGAATCGCTTAGTCGAGATCTTAACGGTTTTGGCTTCACATGTTCACTACAGCTAGTAATTTCTAGGCAAGAACCTGCATTCTATAAAAAACATTGTAGAACTGGATTATCATATTGTTCCTTCAAGTGCTGAGAAGATGAAATTTTCATTGCATATTTGTCAACTTCAATCAGCTAGATGACTTTTGTAGTCAGGGTCTTCCACAAGCACTACAGCCTCTACATTTCTCCTATAGCTACCTCAAGTGACCGTCAATATTCTGTTCTTTTCATCACTAATTATGTGTTGTTGTACAGCTACAAATGCTCTGTATAGGGAGACATTTGTGTACTCTAAGTCTTCTATGGAATGTCCCAAACTTTTGCCCGTTTTTTCATAGTTATCTGATCATTAAATCTCCTTATGTTTTGCCTTATTTTTATAAAGCTTCATCTGTTACCTCTTAGTGTGCAAATTACATATGTCAAGGAGTTTGTGAAGCGTCGAAATGTGTAGAAATTTTTTAAACCGATCGATATCCTGTATTGCAGCGATTCTAATGATCAAAATCCTTAATATATGCAATTTAATCTGATCTGATCCCAACAAAAATCTTCAGGTGAAAATTTGCAAATAGAGTCGGGTTCAAGTGCCCCACCCCCAAAGCTCCCTTTTCTTTCTTTCTTTCTTTCTTTTTTGTATGTGTGCGTGCTCATTGTTGCTTGGGTTGGCTATTTTGTCTACCCATGCCAACTTAGATTACCAAACCTGATCAAACCTTTGCTATCTTGCTCATGGGAACTGTTGTGGGAAAATCGTAACCAAGCGCCTTGCCGAGCGGAGGGCCACCGCGCCCCGCCGAGCGGAGGGTCACCGCCGAGCAGAAGCCTACCAAGCGCTCTCCTTGTATCCCCGTACTATAAGCACCGCCGTTCTCAGCGACCATCATGACATGTTTTGCCCACGCAACAATTAAAGCGTGCGGCTCTCCTAGACGCCAAGTCCACTCAACAGTTAACGTGCACAGGCTCCGCAATTAATGACGCATGGCTCCTGTTACCTACGGATATTCAGTCTCGTACGGCAAATCGGCTCAGCCATAAATGGTGGCATGA
>JAOXJJ010000438.1:6489139-6508433 GCA_025769935.1 Phoenix roebelenii
ACCTTCTGAAACAAAACCTTCAGGTTGTTTCATGTAAACTTCTTCCTCTAAATCTCCATTAAGAAATGCAGTTCTCATATCCATTTGGTGCAGCTCTAAGTCAAAATGAGCTACCAAAGCCATAATTATCCTTAAAGAGTCATTCTTTGAAATTGAGAGAAGGTCTAATGATAATCAATACCCTCCTTTTGAGTAAATCCTTTGGTAACAAGTCTAGCCTTGTATCGCTCTACCTTGCCCTTGGAGTCTCTTTTGGTTTTAAAAACCCATTTGCAGCGTACTGCAGTAGCCCCATGAGGTAGTTCAACTAGATTCCAAACATTATTTTTAGCCATAAAATCTATCTCATCTTTTATAGCATCTAGCCATTTGGAGAAATTTACTGAATTTATAGCTTGTGAGAAATTTATTGGATCACCTATATTCCCTATGTCATAATTGCTTTCTTGAAGGCATACTATATAATCTGGTGGAATTGGAGATTTTCTTACCCTTGATGACCTTCTTAAAGTTGCTTCTTGATCCATTGGTTCTATAGGTGGAGGAGCAACATTCTTAGTGATAATTGGCACAAATTCAAGTGGAACATTAATAGTAGACTCATCATCCTCTAAATCATTATTAATGATAGGTGGAGGAATCATTGGCTGCTTATTTGAATCTTGCACACCATATGGAGTTTGCTTTTCCTCAAAATTAATTTCTTAAGATTTTATACTCCCACTGATTTGGTCATTTTCAAGAAATCTAGCATTTCTTGTCTCCACAATCCTCAAAGTATGATTAGGACAATAAAATCTATATCCCTTGGACTTTTTTGGATAACCAATAAAATAACAACTAATGGTTCGAAAGTCCAATTTTTTCTCTTGTGGGTTGTACACCCTTGCCTTAGCTTGGCACCCCCAAATGTGAAAATGTCTTAAACTAGGTTTCCTACCTGTCCAAACCTCATAGGGCGTTTTTGGGACAGCTTTAGTAGGAATCCTGATTAGAATATATGCAGCAGTTTTTAAGGCATCACTCCATAAAGAAATTGGGAGAGTTGAGTGACTAATCATACTTCTTACCATCTCCATTAATGTTTGGTTTTTTCTTTATGCAACTCCATTTTGATCAGGAGTACTAGGCATAGTGTATTGTGAAACTATACCTTCCTCTTGAAGAAATCGAGCAAATGGACCTAAATGTTGTCCAGTTTCAGTATACCTACTGTAGTATTCACCACCTCTATCTGATCTCACAATTTTAATCTTTTTATTAAGTTGTAACTCTACCTCTGTTTTGAAAAGCTTAAAGGCATTTAATGCCCCAGCCTTGTCATACAACAAGTAGAGATACCCGTAGCATGAGTAATCATCAATAAAGGTGATAAAATATTTATGATCAGTAAAACATGGGATCGAAAAGGGCCCACATATATTTGTATGTATGAGATCCAATAAATTTGTGCTTCTTATGGCACCTTTCTTAAACTTGTTAGTCTGCTTTTTCTTGATGCAGTCTAAACAAGTTTCAAAATCACCATAGTCAAGAGTTGGTAAAATTTCATCATTTACTAATCTCTTGATTCTTTTTATGGAGATATAACCTAATCTTTGGTGCCATAACATAGAGAAATTTTTGTTTATCATGCTAGGTTTTAATCCATAATGTTCTTTATTTTGCAGGGATAAAAGGGATAGCTCAAAGGATGTATCAAGGTCTAATTTAAATAAATCATCCTCTAACAAGCAATTACCAACAATAATATTATTCAAGGAAGGGTTTACAAATGACCGTCCAAATGAAACGGTATATCTAAAGAAAGTAAGTTTAGAAACAAATATCAAGTTTCTTGAAAATCCAGATACATAGAAGGTATTTTCTAGATACAAAATATGGCCAGTCTTTAAGGTCAATTTGAACGTTCCAACAGCTTCCACATGTGAACGCATCTTATTTTCCATTATGATGTTTCGTTCACTTTCTGTTGGAATTCTTTTGTTCAACAATCCCTGCAAAGTTTTACATATATGGATAGTAGTACTAGAGTCAATCCACCGTGTATTATGAGGTACATCAATAAAATTTGATTCATAACACACTAAGGAAAGAGAAGTACCTTTCTTTTCGAGCCATTTTTTGTACTTGGTGCAGTGCTATTTCAAATGTCCCTGTTTCCTACAGAAGAAGCACTTTATTTGCTTTTTGTTGGTCATTTTAGCTGACACTTTCATTTTCTTCTTCTTGACAGGAATATGATGACGGTACCGCCGACCTCTTTATGTCTTTTTCCCTTATGAGAGGTGAGATAAACTCTCTCTCACCTCTCTTGTTTTATTCTTTGCTCCTCATCAACACACATGGCTAGAAGTTGATTCATAGCCCATTTTTCTGTATATGGGTTGTATGAGATCTTAAATGGTGCATACTCCATAGGCAGAGAATTAAGAACAAAGTATACAAGAAAAGTCTCTGACATGTCTACTTCCAATGATTTTAATTGGGCAGCGATGTCACGTAATTCCATAATGTGCTCACGTATGCCACCATTATTATTATACTTTAAGGAAGCAAACCTTGATATTAAGGTGCTGGCTAGGGCTTTCTTTGAACTCACAAATTGCTCTTCTACTGCTATTAAAAATTCTTTTGCAGTTTTGTAATCAGGAATTGAGCCCCTTATCTTTCTGGAGATATAATTTTGTATGAGTAAAAGACTTAAGCGGTTTGACTGCTCCCACCTCTCATACAACTTTTTCTCCTCTAGCGTAGTTTCCTCCGTGGGGACGGGTGGCATATCCTCACGAAGTGCCAAATCAATATCCATGCACCCTAAAGTAAATATCAGTCTTTCTTTCCATTCTGAGAAATTTGAACCATTAATTATTGGGATGCATGATGTGGATTGTGAAAAAACTATCGGAAACAAAGCTGCAAAATATATGCTTACTATCAATATGCATGTTATAAGTACGTTAAAACCTTATCTAAATCACTAACCCATATTAGCAATTTAGTGAGTAAATCAAAATTAACTTTACATGATTTACCCCTTTACGATAAAACTAATGCATTAAGTATGATATTTAATGAACTTTATATATCTAGTTGGAAAAATTTAAAGAATAATAGCTAGATCAGCTCCAGATCGGTGGTGGAGCACTAGGCTCACTTAAGTACCAGCCTTTTTTAGGCACGTATGCCTTTTTGACAAGCTTTTCTTAGACACCGTTATTCAATGGATAAAATTTTACTAGATATTGTTCAATATTAATGAAGAATTCAAGGCCTTTGGGCAACAAGATTTCATCATAATATCATACTAATAACATTATTTCATCCCATCATTAACTTTGTATAATGACTTTCTTTTGGGGCCGGTTCATTATATATGATGCAACTATTCAATTTTATGAGATGGTGATGAGAGACTCTTTATTGATTAAATTAAATTAAAGCATTCTAAAATTTATGGGATGCTTTGGCTCGTCACCACAAATATGCAAAAAATTTAATCATTTTATGTTTTTTCCTACATAAGATGCTTTGGCTCGTCTCATGCATACATCACCCTTTTATCACGAAAATATGAATAATATAAACAATCATGTATCATCATAAGAAAGCATATAAATTGATCATTTATGCAATAAATTTATTACATGGAGTAATACATAATTGTCAAAGTATTGTTCTGTAATGAAACTTTAGCAAAGGGACCACATAAATATATTTTAGGACCCTTTTGATAATTCAACTTTCGGCTAGGGACCATATATGAATTTCTAAAGCTCCTTTTTCAGAATAACATATTCTTAGGGGTTTAACTGCAAAATGCACAGTTTAGTCAAAAGGATCGGGCTTCGGGTTGTGGGCCAAGACCCAATAACCCAAAATTTCTGTTAATCCTTTCACCTTTTTTTTATTATTATTAACCGGATTCGGGTTGTGGGTTTAGAAAACCCAAAACCCGAAACCCATTTCTATTCATCTTCTTCTGCAAGCAAAAGGAGGAGAAGGGGGCCAAAACCAGTGGCCCCTTCTCTCCTAGACAATGGCAGCGCAACCGCCGCAGCCGGCCGTAGGCACAGCCGTAGGCTGCGGGGGTAGCCGCGGAGGCCACGACGACTACGGAGGCCGCAGGGTGCGGCCGCAGGGGCGTTTGCCGCAGGCCTTGCTACAGGCGCCGTGGGACGGCTGGCGCCGTTGGCAGCGATCGAGGCCGCTTAGCGGCGGGCCGCAGGCCACGGCGGCCGAGTCCTCCTTTCCCCTTCCTTTCCTTTTTTTTTTTATATTATGCCGACGGGAAGAACACTTCCCCTTTGCACGGTGGCATGGCCGCTAGCCGGCTCGCTTGCCACCGGTGGCCTTTCCGGCCACCCATGGGAGGAGGGTACGACGGCGGAAGCCTGAGCGTCGCCGCCCTTCCTCCTTTTTCCCCTCCACCTGCCTCGACCATGGTGGCCACAGCGGTTTGCAGTCGCGGCCGGCTCGCCAGGGGCGGGTTGCAGCGGCAGCCGGGGCGGCGGCGGCCATGGCTGCTGTGGGCGGCGGCGGCCATGGTTGCCTCCTCTCCCTTCTTTTGTTCTTAAATTGGGGTCGAAGGAGGTGTGGAAAGGGTGAAGGGTTTTAGTCCCATATCGCCCAGACAAAGATATTTTATTGCTTTAAGTAATATGGGCAAAAACTTTCATCCCAAAAGAGGCTTTTAGTCCCACATCGGGAAGCCAAAAATCTTTCCGATGTTTAAATAACATCGGGTTCTCTAAGCATTCCGTACAACAAATCAATACAGATATGATTTATTTTGGAATCCATCTGCTCTGATACTATTGATGGAATAATTAATTTTAATGAATCATAAATCATACCTTGACTCGCTATATCCATCTTAAAATGAACTCTGAGATGCGTGCAATCTGATTCGCAGCCGCGATCAACCGAGATTTGCTCTGATCTAGACAGAGATTAGCGAGAGATCTTCTGGAGAGAGCTCCTAATGCGTGTAATGGAGAAGGAATCTAACAGGCTATTTATAACCCTCTCTAGGGACCAAACATCGTGGTTAGTTATACCCGTGAAGAGTCACCCCCCATCAAGGCAACCTTTCACTGTCGTGTAATTACCTCAATGCCCTTGTGATTATTAGGATTTACAACTGACACTTGTCAGGATGTGGGTTCTAATTAAACGGGATCAGGGTTTAATTAAACGGGATCCAACATTCTGAACATGCAGGAAGTGAAACCTGGAAAGAATGCAAAATTTTGCACGAGTTGGGTGAGGTGAGGAGCTAGGATTCATTTACAATTGACTTGAGAATAGTGAATCTTCAAATGACTTGGGGAAAAATAATTTCTGTTGTTGGAGATATTTCCGGGTTCTTCCCATTACTTATCTCCCGTTACAGCAGTTGGTATGGAATTTTGTTGAAGCTTTCTTCAATCAAGATTTTTATTAAATCATATTCCTTTATGAAATTTTACAGCAATAGGTTCCCTAAAATGATTGATTAACTAGAGGGGTGCCAATTGGCCAAATTGGTAAAGCTTCTTGTGTTGATATAAGAGACTTCAGTCCAATCTTGCCCTCACTCTGTTATTCAATAGAGCTTCCATTGATCCTAGTTTTGGAAAAGAGAAGGATAAAGAAGAAAATTATGAGAACTCGTGCGAGCGTGTGTTTAATCCCACATCGATTATTAATTGGATAGATCTTTGGTATTTATACAGGATCAAAGAACCCAAATAATACCTTCCAACTAGCCATTTTGGGTGAGGTTTTGGATTGTGACAAATGCTATCAGAGCGGATCTGGCCTGTAACCTATGTGGACTAGGAGACAGTGCAGGAAGGATCCATTGGAGCTGACCACGGGCCAATCGTAATGCTTGTGATTAGATTTGAATAAATTTAAACTCTTAGCCTGTCAAGGATTTGTGCAGGTGTGCGTTTAGTCTCACATCACTATAAATCTTGAGTATTTATACAGGATCAAGAATCCAAATATAGAAATTGCAAAAAAGAAAAAAGATTAAATGACTTTGTAAAGAAATCCAAGTTGAGGAGACCTATAGTCTGACCAACCTATCTTGGTAAAAGCATGGCATATTATTTAAGATGACATTTGAAATACTTGATCGCCCATCATCTCTAGAGATAAATGTCAAAGGAAAGTCTCCATACAGTTCTTTCTCTCATTTGCAAATTTAAAGATGTATCTAATCTTTTAGAGTATAGATCTATTGATTTTCACGCACAATTTTTTTCTCAAAAAAAAAATATTGCATAAAATCATCTCAAAATTCTTTATTGAAGGTTTAGATTGTACTGGATAAGCTAGTCTCCTCCAATCAAATATATTGCACAACGCCTGCATATTTTTATTTAGCTAGGCACACTTTATGTACAATAGATTAACCTGAAGATGCGTGTCTATATGGAGTATCAAATGCAAACTAAATTACAAGTTGGGCTGACATATCAGACATAGTCAATGCAAGCATTATTTGCCTATACCCATGTGTATTCAGCACCACACTTTCAAAATTTCAAGATCATAATTCTATTTTTTTCTGACGATTCTATTTTTTAATATCTTATGATCTTAGTCCCATAAAAAAGAAGAGGTTATACCTTCAGTAAGTCGTGGTTTTTAGAAGGAGGGGAAAAAAAAAGAGGAGAGAAAGATTGATAAGAGAAAATTTATGAATTTGAAAATTTCTACTCAAAATTCATTTTCATTCTCATCATGTGATAGATTTAGTGAACTTTTATTAGATAAGAAAATGAATCGCGCACCAAGGGTTCGTCAACTTGCTAGGGTTTTATTGCAATTATGGTTTTATATTAGGAACCAAAGAATGCCGAATTGGGCGGCTCGGTCCGTACCGAGCTGACTCGGTGAGACCGGTCCCAAACTGGAACCGGGTTGGCTCGGCCTTTGGATTCGATTTCGGCCTAAACCGGTTGATTCCGTTCGAACTCGATGCGAACCGGCCGGTTTGCACCAAGTCGACCCGGTTCTGAACCGGCCGGTTCGCACCGAGTCGACCCGGTTCTCAACCAGCCGATTCAATTCACTCAGATTCTGAGACTAGAAGCAGAAATTCTGATAGTCATGGATCTTCTAGCCAAGGAGAGAGTGGAGGACAATATATTATTGTTTATGAGACATAACCCCAGGGTAATTTTCGATTCACCGATGAGTTTCAATTTACGTATGCTGCACAATATAGAAACTACTGTGCACAATCTGGTAGAGCCCGCAAGGATCCAATTGTATACAAGAGACAGACTCCTCGAGGTCAAATAGAAGGACATGATGCAGCTGCAGATGACCTCGAGCATGGAGTAGGATTCATAAACGTATCAGATTCTGAGTCGTATATTGGATTTTATTATCCGTAGCTATAGGCAACTCATGACCCATATGGATACAAATATCGATGCGGTGCGTTTGAGACATCTTTTGATGGCTACTGCTCTATACAGCTCGGAACATTTTATAGGTCGGATTTTGTTGTCGGCTTATTTAGATGGTCATTTCACGGTGATTTTATTGGCCAAAGTACATCTCTCATAGACAGTTTCAGCAAAAGATCCGAGAGTGCTTATAACCCCGAGTGTGTTTTTTATGAGATGAATATATAAAACTACAACGCCGCTGGGTTAGATGGGTGGGCTAATGTGCCTCTTGACTATGCTGATGATCAGATATCTACAAGAGACATCATCATTGGACTCGATTTTAGATATCGGTATATATGTTGTATTTTAAATATATATAGTTGATTGTATTATTTTATAATTTGCATCTCATTACTTAATTCGAGTATATTTTATATTGATCCTTGTAATATACAACATTTCACTAATTATTTTATAATTTGTATTATTTTAAAATAATAAGATACGTCATTTAAGTTAAATCGGAGTTATAAAAATATAAAAAATATCAAAAAAAATCAAATTAGACTTAAAATCATTGAAATAGTCCTAAAAAAGTAATTACCAATTAAATTAACTTGAAATACTTAAAAAAAAATGGGCATACCAATATCTTACTCCTACTATATTGTGTATACTGTATTGAACCATATGCAGGCTAGTATGAATTTGGTACTGGTTCGGCGAACTTTGTAGGAACCAAAGAGTTTGGGCAATGTTAGCGGTCAGCCAAAACAGAATTGTAGCAGCCAAAACCCAAACCTCAAGCCCATGATTTGGGCACGGACGGGCCTCGAAGTCCGGGAATAAGTTGCGATCAAAAGCGGTACTTCTTTTTTTCAAACGATGCTCTCCTCGCCAACATTTGAATCCTTTTTCTCCTGCGATCAGGTATGCATACTGGTGACACCCATGTTATGAATAGATTACTTTCAAAGATTTTTTTTTTCGGTTTATAAACACTTTTCTTGCCTTTATTTTGGAAGTTAGCATTCTTGATTTTGGAGAAACGTAGTTTGATTTGCCATTCTTTTAAAACAAAATGTTCAGAAATGAAGCTCTTTGTTGATTCTTGTGGTTTTGGGGTTTGGTTGAAGAGTGGAAACAAATTTTTTAGTTCTACGTGGTTGTAACTATCAAGTGAGATATCGAATTTAGGGCTTGAAGATTTTCCCGTTTGAGCCAAATTCATGTCCCCATCTTGGTGTTGGATGAAATTTGTTGGATAGAATTATGCTTCTTTTTTCTTTCTTTCGTTCTTTTTCTTTTTCCTTGTGTTGTGAATCCCCATCGAGTTCATTTCATGAGAATATGATAGAATCACACTGCTGCTATTTGATTTGAGTCGGAGGTAGAGAGGGAACACTTGCTGTTACTTTGTGAAAATCAGTTGCATATTACAGATCAAAAAATATATGCTTAGTCGGCGCAGCCTTACAAAGAGATAGAAGATAATAAGCAAGAACTTTCTATTGGGAAAGAAAGCACCAATCAAAGAAATTTTAATGGAAGAGTAACACTTGCTGTTGCTCATTTTAGATGCATGACGAACAGATCAATGCACAGAATGCTTTTTTCAAGGAAAAGATAAGCTGACGGCAAGGATGTATCATATTATGCTTCCAATGCATCGCATTGACATGCATCTATTTCCCTTTTCCTTTTCCCTCACTCTTTGTGTCTCTGCACTCCTTCCGTACTTACCATGCTGGTGTTGGAAATATCTTTGAAAGGACAACATGCTAATTGGTTCATGTTAACCGCTCTCCCTCGTTTATAATTTGTCCTCAAGCTCTCTCCTAGGCTATCCTAGGTTGAATAATATTTGTATGAATGGGCGATATTTGGAAGTCTTCAATCCTTATATGCAAATCAACAACATCTTTGTCATTTTTTAATTTTCTATGGTTCCTTCCTGCATAGTCAATCTGACAATGTATCATCAGATACCTTGATGTTTCTTAACATCCTTATAGTTTTTATTAGACAGCTCACTTTCAAACCTTGTGGTGCCTTTTCTTTTTTCCCCCCTTTTTCCCTTTTTACTCTTTCAGCCAACCTCTTTGCTTTATCATTTGCATTCTCTTGGAATAAGATTATGAAAGTGAATTAGCAGTTATTACCATACACACTAAAACAACTTCATGAAGTGTTACAACTTGATTAATAGTTGAAATGAACTAGACCTGCTGTAGAATGCGACGCTATTACTTTAGCAAGCCTCAATTTTTCTTATCATATGCACATTAGGTTCCTTGCTGCAAGCTGGATCCTACAAGTGCAAAAGTATTTCTCCAGTATTCAAGCTGCTGAAAGTTGAAAAATTGATTTATAATCTTTATGTGATGCCCTCCCACACCTTTTGTTCTATCCATTGTCTCTACCCTCCCCCCCCCCTCTCCTCTAGAGGATCTTGTATCTTTGTTCTTTCATTATCTCAATGAAAGTGGGTTGGGCTCAGCTCAATTCTTTTCTCAGGAAAAAGGAAATAATATTTTCATTTATAATTGTGCATGGTCTTATAGTAGTGTTATGCATATGAAAATTTTGTTTCCTTTGTTGGATATAGTAGATTAGTAATCTTATGCTCATATTTCATGCATGAAGAAAATGTTCTTAAGTGCATACATTATGCAAAATTAAAAAATTCTTTATTGCTCTGTACACTGAACCAATGATATTTGCAATATTTAAAATCCAAAACCACCACAGGTCATTGACCGAATTTGTTAATTTTTTTCGTAAAAGGCATTGATTTTATTTTTAACTTAATTAATATTTGGAAGTTTGAATTAAATACTAGTGTTTCTTTGGGTTTTCAGGTGAAACTTCTTTGATTGCTATGATATAGGAATTCAATGACAAGGATGTTTTCTTCTTGCCCCTTTTGTCATATGACTGTTCCCTTCACTGAACTGGAATGGTACGAGTTGTCCTTTCCGGGAGTTTAGCATTTTGCAAACCGCTGTTGTTTTGGGTTTGCTGATGCATTTCCAGAATATGTATATTTGACTATATAACAGAAGTTTCGGTGATGTTGTAGTTGATGCTTGTTTCATCATGGAACACATACAGGCATGCCAACAATCACTTTGCGGAGGACGAACTTGAAAGAGACATGGCATTGGCACGGCAACTTGCTCTAGCTCCACCAAGTCCTAGAACGAAGGTAGGCTCTTGTGGTTGTTGTTTTATAGGTTGTTGCATTTGCAATTTTCTGAGAACCTTTCTTTGTGTGTGCATGCATCGGCTTGTGCGTGCTTGCGCTCACAATTTTTTGGAGAGCCCTTTCATTGAATATGTTTCTGGTGCATGTGTATGGGTTGTGGGCATGCATGGGCATGTGCATACATACATAAGAAAATTGTTCTTTTTATCAACTATAGGTTCAAACCCCTAGAGAGGGTATAGAACTATTTTCTAGCTCAATATTCTCTGCTGACTTGGTTAATAAAGCATGGCTATAAATTTGTACCAAAAAAAAGTATGGCTATAAGTCATGAATTATATATCTCTCAAACATGCTTTCTTTTTTCAGCTCAAATTCAGTTAACTTTAGTTTTTAGATGTGTCTGAATGAAAATTTCCTTTCCTTGAAAGTAAATTTCTTTAAGAATGCCTTATCTGAATGTGTTTGAGATTGCTTATATATTCCCAAATTTCTTTAAGAATACTTTATCTGAATGTGTTCGAGATTGCTTATGTAAATATACTAGTTGAGTTCAAAATTGCTTTGTTGCAGGATAAGCCAGCAAATTATGTGGAACCATCTGTTGTTTATTCTGGAAGAACACCAGAAACAAGCATTGACCATAGTTCATCTGCTAATAGAAAAATTCTTGATCAAGAAATATCTTGTTTGGTGGATTTACAAATTAGAAGCACCTTCTATGAGGTTGAAGGTGGTCTTATGGCTTTGTTGAGGAGATGCTTGGAATTAGAAAGTGAAAATTCAAGAAGTATAGTATCAGGCCACATTGATCACTATCAGAGTATACTTCTTGAAAAATTCAAGAAGTATATATAAGTCATGAATTATATATCTCTCAAACATGCTTTCTTTTTTCAGCTCAAATTCAGTTAACTTTAGTTTTTAGATGTGTCTGAATGAAAATTTCCTTTCCTTGAAAGTAAATTTCTTTAAGAATGCCTTATCTGAATGTGTTTGAGATTGCTTATATATTCCCAAATTTCTTTAAGAATACTTTATCTGAATGTGTTCGAGATTGCTTATGTAAATATACTAGTTGAGTTCAAAATTGCTTTGTTGCAGGATAAGCCAGCAAATTATGTGGAACCATCTGTTGTTTATTCTGGAAGAACACCAGAAACAAGCATTGACCATAGTTCATCTGCTAATAGAAAAATTCTTGATCAAGAAATATCTTGTTTGGTGGATTTACAAATTAGAAGCACCTTCTATGAGGTTGAAGGTGGTCTTATGGCTTTGTTGAGGAGATGCTTGGAATTAGAAAGTGAAAATTCAAGAAGTATAGTATCAGGCCACATTGATCACTATCAGAGTATCGAGTCAGAAGATGCTGGTTGGGGCTGTGGATGGCGTAACATTCAAATGCTTAGCTCTCATTTATTAAAACAGAGACAAGAAGCTAATGTTGTTCTGTTTGGTGGTTCTGGATTTGTTCCTGATATTCCCTCACTGCAGAGGTGGCTTGAGATTGCTTGGGAAAGAGGCTTTGATACTCCTGGCTCAGAGTCATTTGACCATAAAATTTATGGCTCTAGGAAATGGATCGGAGCTATTGAGTGTGCCACACTCTTCCGTTCTTTTGGGCTTCGAGCAAGAATTGTAGATTTTGACAGTACAGCCTTGTCAAAGCAACTAAATAATGGAGAATCTAAAGGAAAAAAGATAAAGAAACAAGTTTATGGGCCAATGGATAAGTTTTTGCTCCGCACAAATTGTGATGATTTTCAAGTTGGTCCTTCATCATATGAAAATTCTTGGCAAGAACATCATTCTTTAGCTAGACATCCCAAAGATACTATGATAAATGGTGATGGTTCCAGAAAATATGAAAGGAAGATCAATGGTCATCAGGTCCTTGTTGATTGGGTCTGGAACTATTTTACAAGTGAGATTGGTGGCAGATTGGATAATTCTGAACATGTCCTTATCAGTAATAAAATGTGAGTTCACTCTAACCATATCTGTTCCTATGTAAACTAATTGGAACAGTTTTCCTATAAGCATTTTCATGCTTTTTATATCCATTCTATTCTCTCGCATAGTTAAAGTTGCTTTGATGAAGAAATACTTAATTATGGGCTTCCATTAGCAGGCCTTTGTACTTCCAGCATGATGGCCACTCACGAATTATTGTTGGGATTCAAATGCAAAGGAGAGTGCGTGAATCACAAAACCAATTCATTCTCTTGGTTTTAGACCCTGCTCATGTAAGTTATGCTAAGCTTTGTTATTCTATTATATTGCATTTTGTGGCACTCACATTGATGTACTGGAGATGTCTATCTTGGATGATTAGACAAAACAAGTGATGACATCCAGTTTACCATTTAAAGTTGCTTTGGCTTTCTTTGTGACTGATTGGAAATCCGGAAATCAAAATGGTCATGAATGTATGAATGCAGAATAAAAATTTCGAATTTATGAATGTATTATTTAGCAGTTTCAATCCAAAGATGCACTGAAATAACTGTCGTTATGTCCTTGCATTTGCAAGTACATAGCATAATAGACTCAAGAATGAAAGATGAGCAGAAAAACTGAAACCATTTTCCATGAATTCTGAGGTTAGAAGATGTTTAAGTCTTCTTGTCTTTATGCATTTCTTTTTGTTATAATTTTTTTTTAACAGTATTCTTCAACATCTATCTTTAGTAACCAAATCAGTTATGAAGTATTTAGAGCTAAAACTAGAATGGATCTGGTGGACTCCACATCGTAATTGTTTATCCCACTTCAGAGTCTTTTGGATGCAACTTTCTTTTCCTATAATGATTGCTATCACCTAATGGCTTTCATCATTGTTGATCTTATTTAATTTCAATTTAAATTGGTTCTTAAGTTGCTCTTCCTTGCATAAAATTGTAACATGCCTTGTTAGGAAAAAAATGGTTCACCATATTATCAGATCTATAACACCCAAGTGAACAACTACTGACATATATTCTCTTTTTTAAAGAGTTAGGTACAATCTTGAATCTATGAGTATGTGGGAATATCTTGATTATTTTCAAATTCAATCATTTGAACTCCAAAATAATCAACTATGAAACAATGCAAATGACTTTGTTCTTCTGCATAGTTAATTGTTGATGATTTCCCAAACTTCTGTTTGCAGCAGAAGCAAAACTATACCTGTCAAATGAATCTCATATAAAGTTACTCATTGGTTCAAAAATAGCCAGATAAACTTAATGTGCTTGCCTTTTAAATCAAGTGCTTGTTTGCTTGTCAACTTTTCAAATAGTCATTTGTTTGCTAGTCACATACTGCTATTCTTTACAACTTTCATAATCAACATGTCCAAATTTATGGTGTTGACAAAGTCCATAGATACATTAGAGGCAAGATTTAAACATTATGAACTATCAAATGCCATGACCAAAATCTAATGTTGGGGGTCAGAATGTTGTAACAAGCCATTAAAACAAAAAAGAAATTTTGGAAGCCTATTTTGTGAATTACCTTTTTCTGAGAATAATGGTAAGAGTGACACCAACTATTTCATTGAATTACATAATTCTTATGTTGTAATTATGAGCCATTGTAACAGCTTGTAACAGCAAAATGATGACTTAGTGATATTTCATAGATTTAGTATTTCCTATTTAAGTATGTTTCAAATACTGCAAAATAAGAAAATATAAACTAACTTCCTGATCAAGTGCTGATATCAGATGATGCTATTCTGAGCATCACCTAGTAAAAGCAGTAGGAAATCTAGGAGGCTTTACAAGCACTAGATTGGCTCTGAACCTTAAAAGAATGCTTTAAGACACATTTAATTGCCAAGGGGTACAATCAACCTAAAGAAAACACTTTAAGCATGGATGGCCAACTCAATAGCAATTAATAAACGACTCTTCAAGTTTAACAAACAAGGAATTGTGTATCACTATGACTATATGATCCATCAGTATCTGCATTTACAGTTTATATAAGGATATGAACATATTTTTTTGCTCCAGAGTCTCAAATCCAAGAAAGAATCTCAGTTGTGAAAGGAATGAAAGACCTGGTGCACCAATCCTCGCCATTACTCCATTCTATATTGATTCAGCTCTTTGCAGATACCGTTTCGTATTGTAGAATTATTGAAAGTAATCACTACATAATTTACCAATTAAGTAGCTGACATATGTTGTCCAAGTTGTCTTGTTGAAATTGGTTCTCATTGATGCAACGTATTGAAGTTTAGTAGGTCAGAAGGTAGATTGCTATAGTTGAGATTTGAGAAGGTTTAGTCTGTTTCATAGTTTAGGTTTATCCACTATTTCAACTAATACTTTCTTTCTCTCAACTAAATTGGTGGTAAGCATAACTGATCAAAGCAGAAGGAAATGTTAGTGGAAGAGAGTACCACCTAAGAATGAGGGAGTTGATTTAATTGACTGGGAGTCTGGGACAGAGTATGCAAAAATGAAGGCAGGAAGGGTCTTAATATATAGTCATTGATATTGCTTTGATGAGAAAATGATGGTGGAGCTTGGAATGGTTAATGAAGATAATGCAACACAAAGCCATTATTTAACACCTCTTGTTGATGGTGGAAGGTAAGTTCTGGTCCATTGTTTTAGGTAATTTTAAGTTGAACATCGAATTAATATATTACAATCCCGACTAAATTTATTTCTGTGCATGTCTGCATGGTACAAGGGTGGTTGGCTGCGCAGATGTATGCACTTCCAGAAATGCAAAAGCTCATTTTAAGAATTTTTATATTGTTTTGTGTGCTTCGACTCAGCTTATATTAGAGGACGTCTTTCGGTCATACTTTCCTTCCTGTATCTTGCTTGTCCTTGATGAATATTCTTACAGAGTCAGGTGAAAGAATTCAAAATCTTCCTTACCAACTTACTAGTTGTTTCATTAATAGTTTTTTATTTATATTATTTAGGAGTTTCTTGTATTATTGCTTCCCAAAATTTCCATTTTTGTTGATGCTTACAGAGAACAGCAGCTTTAGAACGGTCTCTTAGAGATAGAAACGGTTGGCAGCAACTGATAAAAAGAGGGGTTCACACGCTTAAAAAGCCCCAGTATCAGGTCATATAAATGTAATAATTTTCCCACATCACAACTAGCTTATCCTGTAAACTATCTAACATATATTTTATGGTTTTAGTTATGCTATGTTGATCCTGGGGTTGCCCGTGGAGAAGAGATGGAGCAGCTCAAGACTATTGATAGCATATTAATTAAATTCTAGAAGGATGACTGTGAAGAAGATAAATGCGTGAACTCATCTAAGGTAATTATCATTTGAATATGTGCATCGTGATAATTATTATTCTCTTGACCCATGATTTTCTTATATTATTTCACTGTCATTATGAAGATAATAATTGATATCTCTTTCTTTTACTATAGTGCTCATCTAGCCATCTCTAGAATTCATGTGATATCCCTATCATATATACAAAAATACAAAAAACCACTCAATGAACTTCATTAGTTACAACTCAGTTAGCCTTCCATCTGGCTTTTTGGATAGAACAGTTTTGAATAAATGCCATTAGTTGTTGCGATTAAGGTGGTATGGCTTCCCATCTCAACCTCCTTACCCTTATCCATTGCCACAATTACATCTGAACTAATCACCGTAGAAAGCCTATGAGCAACTGTATTTTGAGTGGTTCTGCACGATGGCACACTTTGCCTACACCATTTCTTTGATCCTAAAGCACTCATGATTATTGTTTCAGATTCTCCATCCGGGGCATTGGTAGCTTCATCTAGCATCAACACTGCAGGCCTCTTCAGTAATATGAGAATTATTTAGAATTATTTAGCCCAACTTCCACTTATTTAGAATTATTTTTTGTTTGCAATTTCCAAATTGAAATGAGATTCTATTGCATCAATTCAAATATCATACGAATTACCATCACAAACCAGTAGCACCATTCTCTCACAAAACTAACTCAATGCTTAGAGACAACCAAGATAGGAGTTCTAACTTCTAAGATACATGGAACATAAATTTACTTGTTTGATATTAGATGAGAGTTTTGGATATATGTAAGTCAATTTAATTTAGTGAATTTAATGGTCACAATAATATTTTTTGGCACACATCACAATAATGGTTAAAGAGAGATGGAAAAAAGAGTTTTGCGTAGAATAAAGTTCATTCATAACTTTAGGATTGTGAAAGTTCTAAGATGGGAAGAATTGTACGGATATTTTGAGGATGGGATCCTTATGTTATTTTGAGAAAATAAAATTAATGATAGGGATTGACTGGGAGAGGGTCATTTTGACAGTAGCAAAGTCTTCGTACAGAACATTGGTGCATTAAATGTCTTTAGGATTAGAATTTAGGATAATCATAATTCTGACAGTAATTTGAATCACCTTATTAATTTTTAGAGGTGGTGAAGAAATCTAGGGTAGACTTTCAGGCATTGTTGTGAAAAATGCAGCTATTATGTATGGATGGACTGCATGGTAGGCACCAAGATGGATTTGCATCATGCCTTGGCACATATGGCTCAGGAGCTATTTGGTTGCCTGTATTTTTAGATTCCTGCATTTTCAGATGCACCTGCAACTAAAAGTGTTGCATTTGTATTGCAAGTGTTTTTTTTTTCTTGCCTGTATCTAAAAACTGCAATTGCAATCCTGTGTTTGGTTGTTTGATGTGGAGAGGATGTCGTCAGCTTGCAACCAACATAGTAAAATTGCCTTCACTAATATTATTATGGCAAACCATCATGTTTATAATTATTATAATATTAGTACATTATATTATATATTATTATAATTTAATATACTATAATGTATTCTAATGTCATCTTATGCTATATATAATATATTACAATAAATGATTACAACATCATATATAATATATACAAGATAATATAATATTATAACATAACATAACATAACATAATATATTTAATATAATAGAATTATACATAACACTACAGTATTATATATTATATTATAATATAGTGAATATCATACTATTAAATAATTAATTAGTATTGTAAATATAATATATTACAGTAATTATTGCCATCTTATTAAAATAATAATAATTATGTTTGTACTATCTTCATACTATAATAACATTATATTATTAGAGCTAGACTTAGCTATACTCAAGTGGATCTCCACTCTGATCTAGTCAGATCTATATTGAATAATGGAGATTCCACATCAATAATCCGAACTGTTGGATGTAATCTACCACATCTAAACTGTTTACACATTAAAAAGCATGGGATCTGGAGACCTTTAGCCTATGCATCAAATGATCAAAAAATTAGACAATCTAAATGATATGAAATTATGTATATATATATATATATTGATCACTTGATACATAATCTAAGAGTCTCCGAAGCACATGATTTTTAGTATGTAAGCAGTTTAGAGATAGTAGACCACATCTAATTGTTCGGATCAATGATATGGGATTTCCATCATCCAATATAGATATGATCGAATCTGAGTGGAGACGCACTTAAGTGTAACCAAGTCTAGCTGTTAATTATTATTATAATTATGTAATATATTATAATTATATTTTTTATAGTTACACATTATTACTATGTGATATGATGATATTCATCACTATTTTATTATATAAGAACTATTATACTAAGAATTATGATAATATGTTATTATAATCATAGTTATATTATTATCATATGATTATTGGAGGAAGGTGACGATGACCCTTAAGGCTACATTAGAGCCCGCATCTAGAGATGTGTCCCTTTTTGGCTGCATCTCTGGATGAGCTTAAAGGATGTTAGGTGCAACTCAATTTCCTACATCTGATGCAACATTTGAGGCTCGAACATAACTCCAAACAGCCCCTTAGGATGTCATGGCTAGGCATTGCTCACTAAGTTTGAAGTTGCATCATCAACTTTCAATCCCCTAGGAAATACTCCGTAGTTTTGCACTTTTTTCTTTGCCCAAATGGAGCATAAATTTTTTTGGGGTGTTTGATGAGATGAATTCAATCATTGCTTGGTCCAAGATAGTGTTGTGCTAGGTTTTGAATATCAATAATTGAAAGTGAATGCCCATCGGTACTTGCCAGTAATTTGGTAGCAAGAGACTAAATGCTCCTCCAAGAGAAAGTTTCAGGAGACTTAGGCCCTATTTGGGGGAGCTTTTGGAAGGCCAAAAAGCACTTTCTGACCCTCCAAAAGTACTTTTAGATAAAAAAATGGTGTTTGGTAAAATTTTCGAAAAACTGTTTCAGCTTTTGCGGGAAGCTGAAAACAGCTTTTGGGGAGAAGCTCCAATTTGGAGCTTTCCGAAAATGTTGTTTTCAGCTTTGTCGGAAAGCTGTTTTTTGGACCAAAATACCCCTATTTAAATCACATTTTTTCCCCAAAACCCTCATCCCGCCTCTTCCTCTCTCACCCATCCTCTTCCTCCCCCTCTCTATCTTCTTCTTTCTCTCAACGCCGCCGCCTTTGTTTCCTCTTCTTCTTCTTTTTTCTTTTTTTTTTGTTTTGGGAGCTCGTGGCTGCCCACGGTGGCAGCCACCATGCCGGCCACCACCCATGGTCGGTGACCTCTCTATATTTCAATAAAATAAAATAATAAATAAATAAAATAAATAAAAAGAAAAATAATGAGTGAGTGGCAAATAATCTGATCTAAATAAATAAATAAATAAAAATAT
>JAOXJJ010000438.1:6508768-6526369 GCA_025769935.1 Phoenix roebelenii
TTATGCTCTGTTGTATAATACTGGTAATGTCCTTTATGGTCATTTTGTCACACAAAAGTACTTTCTCAGTTTGTTTATCAAACATATATTAAAGTGCCACAGCACTTTAAAAATATAGTTACCAAACAACAAACTGCTTTTTATAAATGCTCTGCTTCAGACAGTTCTACTTCCAACAGCTCTACTTTCAAAAGCTCTACTACTAACAGTTCCTCCAAACAGGGCCTTAGTTATTCTTGGTGCTGCGAGTCTTAGGAGATCCTACATTTGATATATAATTTGATGGATGGTAGTTAAACTCTAGTATCTTTGTGCATGGAATTTGGTATTTGTGTGCATGTCTACATGTAAAAGCTTCCGATATCTATGACAAATAAAAAACAAAATCTTCTTATGGACCGATTCCCAAGTGTCATACCAATAACATGTGTGTGCATGGGGTGCAGATATTTGAGGCTAAATGAAAAGGGTCCGGATAATGTAGCTGCAATTCATAGATTAACTATATCATTCAAGCATCATCTATGATGAATCGTGAGCTCCAAAAATCAACTCTAAATATCACAATTTGGGGTATCTATGAAATCCTATAATGACACCAACGGTCTAGTTATTCTTAAAGTCATGTTCAAGAAGTTGTTTAAATCTAACAGAAGTAGCATAGTTAATGAGGCAAGAAGATAATGCTTCCACTGGTAATCTCATGATATCAGACATTCCCCTAAGAACATATGGTGTAAAGGAATATATGCTGGTCTTTATGTAACATGAGGGAATGGAAACTTTCTCAATGTAACGAGGGGAATGAAGATGCCAACTTGTCATCTAGAATGGGGCCATCTTGTTCTTGTAACATGCCTCTGAGAATGTTTTCTAGAAGATCTGGTAAACTTATTGCAAGCTGATTGTAGTTCGAAGCTCATCAACTCATTTGCTGCTGCTACCATGTCTGTCTTTTTTTCTGTTGGTTGTAGGGGTATAGAGGTGGTCAAGATCATCATGGCTTAGTTCTTATACTAGCATAAATGGTCATTATAATAAATTTGATGCTCACAGCTGGTGAAAAACAGCTCAGCAAACATTTGATATATCAGGCTATTTAACATCATCTTGTGCTTAAGGAAGACAACGATGAAATTTTTAACAGATCTGACCTGCTGAATGATGAACAGCAGGTTGTGGACTATTTGCTGAAAGGAAGACTTCTAGGCTGGATCAGCTACCCCCTCCCTTAAGAATGCAGATAGTGTGATGATTTGCTGTGTAAGACTTCTAGCCTGGATGAACTCTGCAGGACTGGTGCCAAGGTTCGTTCAAAGGAGTTTAATTAATTCATAGTAGGTTAAACCCCAAAGTTGCTTTGCAAAATGAGAATGCTTTTGCATTATGCTGTGGCAGTAAAGCATGTCCTTCTATGTTTCCTTTTGAAACAAGAAGGCAGTATTTCTAATTGACAGCTTTCAGACTATCTAGTGCAGCATGGACTTCAACAATAGCAATGTGTTGACCATAGCAAAGAATGTGAACCTGTATTGGCAGATTGAAATGGCAAAAGTTCGAATTTCTAGAAATAGTATCTTAAATTTTTCTAGAAAAATTATGGAGACATACTCTACCCATAAAGCTATCCTAGAAGTAGATTAGCTTGGTGAAGTTGCGACATGATTGGATCTAGAACTGGAGGTCTATTTGATACTGTACTAATTCATGATTTGCAAAAGGCTGAATAGGGATTATGGATGTTTTGATCTAAATCAGAGAACTCTAAAGTGCAAATATTTGAAGATACGATGAAACATGGAAAATATTCATGCTGGTTCCTAAGCAAAGAAACTTGGTGCTGATTTGTCTGCTGGAAATCGAGATATTATTCAAGCTCTGCTTGGTTCATTTACTCGTCCTTGGTCTCCTCATGGAGATGCTTCTGATGGTAGCCAGTTTTTGAAAGTTAATGATTATTTTGTTCTTTTTGGACAGGTGATGGCAAAATCTCTACGAAATGGGCAGCTACTCAATATGCCATCATGAACAGCATTTCGTAAACTCATGGTAGGTCAAGTTACTATTCTACAATTAGTCTTTCATAATTCTTATATTTTAACATGTAGTGTTAGAATTGGCTATTTTGGTAAACGATATGACAGCATAATATTTGGCATTTGATGTTGAATTCAGGAAGGCGAACAGTTTATGGAGGCAACAATCAGTACCGGTTGAAAGGCAATTTCCAGCTTACGTATATGTCATGCTTCTAGTGAAGATTTGTGTCTAGATTATACACTCCCTGGCTATCCTGATTACTTTTTCAAGGGGGGAGAAAGCATCTTAGTGAAAGCCAGAACAATTTAGCAGTATTTTTCTTTGTTTCATAATCATTTCAGCATAATATTATTGAATTGCTGGTACTTCTTTCGTAGTCGATGCTAAGATAGGAATTATGCAGCAGATGGAAGCGTTTAGGTCATGATTCAATCACGTTTAAAATTTCTAAATTTCAGATAGTACTATCATTCTGTTGGCTTGTCACATACTAGCTCAAATATTTTCTCTTGCTTATTTTTACCGTGCCACTTTGGATTATGAACAGCATAAAACTCGTTCATTTCTACCATCAAATCTTGGATTTGCTTTTGGCTTCTGATTTTTTTTTTCTGAGCTGAGTTGAAAAGTCCATGGTATGTCATACCAGTCCGAACTGAGCGATACGGAGCGTACTGTACCATACTAGTTTGATACTGGTTTCCGGTACGGGTGGCGTACCGACACTTGGTACGTTAAAAAAATTTTATACCATACCGTACCGATATTGTGCTAGTGTAGCACCCGTATAGGGTCCGATGCCGATACGATGAATCTTGGAAAAGCCTACACCATCAATGCCCAATGTTAGTAGTTTTGAACTTTGCGATACATATTTTGATCGATTAGACGTTCCAATTTGATGCAATTCTTCTTCTTTTTTTTTATGCATTACTGTTTACTGTTGAGTGTTGCCATCGAAAAGCAGATTGCTTGAAAGTGCTTAAATGGCTAACAAAAATATTACCTATATTGGTTTATTTGATGCAGTATGTGGTTCCAGCTTGAAACTGTTTGATCATTTAAAGTTTGATCCTGAATACATTGCAAAAAGCCCAGTAATTTTCCATGTACATGCCTTGTTACTTTTGGTATCCATTTGCTTTCCTCTGAGAAATTTTCCGTCAACTGGTAGTAGCTACCTATGCTTCATTTCGTTCTTTTAGATTGTAGGAGAATTCACCCTAGATCAGCAGTATGATGTCTTCGGTGGATCAAGAAAACCTCCAGAGTTCTTTCTTTTTCAGAATGCTAACATTAAGTATGCTCTAACTTTTGATTTTTCAGGATTATGTTTAAGAGTCATTGTTGGCTAATTCATTTTTTTTAACCCCACAGCAGCTGCCATCCTAGAAGTGTCCAAAGAAGCACTAAAGCAGTCGAGTCTCTTCAAAACTATCAGCTGCCACTCTTAAAAATAGATTGGCCATTAGCAAAACAGAATAGATAGATGTATTTTAATAAAAAAAAACACACCTCATCAACTCTTAGTCAGGATTAATTTCATAGCACCTTTTTTTAACAGAAAAACAAATAGATTGTCCATTAACAATTCTATTCTGATATTTTGATAGCACTAAAGTTGGTAATGCCTCATAAATATAGAGCAAAGTCATGGAAAAAGTTAGGTAGATGGCTGGTACTTGTCTACCATCATGACTTGAATGCCAATTCTAGAGTGGTCGCAGCCTGGTGCTAGATGTAAGGCATCAGCAGACTAAAGGAAAGCAGAAAAAATTGTAACTGAGGATGTAGCTACTGCATGCAAATTTTTGGACCACCATGTCCTTGTGGCACCATTTCTCAAAGAAAAACATCACCGTAGTTAGCCATTAAATCCTGTCCTCAATAAGGCAGCATTTTAGTGGGCCACTCCTATCAATCACAATCAACCAACTTGTTGTTCTTTTATCTGTCTTCGTGCTCCATAGCCGGGCAAGCAGTACTGTGTTTGTGTCTGCTCGTACTCGATGTCACTGAGGGCAACATACTGGTGCAAGGGAGTAGAATGGAACAGAGTCTATAAAAATAAGGGCACCAAGCTATTCCTGAAGGCCTCAATATGGTGCTACGAGCAAGAGTCGAATATTTGTTGATTACTTTAATGGCAGAGCCCATCCACAATGGAATTTATGTATGCTCGAATATATTCCTCAAGAAGCACAATGCGTGCATTAGCTTGGTAAATATGCTAGATTCTATAGATGATATGATGATATATATTATTAGAATGTTGCTTAGAAATATATATATATATATGCTGGATTTTTTTTTTTATGCCGATCAGATCAGCTGAGAGTATTGCATGGTGTTCTTGATGAGATGATTGTATTTCTTTTGTCCGTGAATGAAGTGGCCTTTTCTACCTGAGTTTTTTTTTTATCGTATCAGTACCACAGGAAGGGAGACTCATGAGGTGGTTCCAATTAGCACCCGAGCCCAATCAAATCTGGCAAAATTGATCCAGTCTAGTAGGACCCAATTGGATGGACCAAATTTGACAATATATATATATATATATATACACAGATATAATTAAATGAGCCTATAGAACGAGGAGCTAACTCGAAATTGACAAGCTATCCACCATGATCCGAGTGTTGATCATTGGAAATGACAGAGATAGCATGCAAGTCAAGATGGACTTGACTAAGCTTAACCAACTCACTTGGCATTAAAGGATGGATCCAAAGATAGGCTTAGCTAATAATGCTAAGGTAGAGAGGGTCGTAGCTATCTCTAGTGGGATGCTTTTCATGTATACTCACAAGCAATGCTGTTGAGCTGCACCAAGTGGGTATAAGCCGAACTCTATAGCTCATATGTATATAAGTATTCAAAATCTATTCAAAAAATAACCAATATGATACTAAATACACTCCCACACGAGTCCTTACATACATTCCTCGTTTAAACCCTGACGTCCTTGTCGGGCTAAGAATTCAAATCTATTCAAATCCAATCACAAACATCATAATTAGCTCGTACTTAGCTCAAATATGCTCATATTGTAGTATCTCTTAATTCAGATAGATTATGAGCTGGGTTCACTCTAATACTATTTGTAAAAAACTAGGACCTTATCAAAAAAGTTAGCCATAAGTTATTATTTGGTTTTTTGATCCTATATAAATATTTAAGATCTATCATAGGAATAACCAATATGGAATTAAACACACGCCCGCACATGTCCTCACCCATATTGTACAGATTATAAATTCTTATAGTACTTCTATAGTTTTAGACCTATCGGGTCCTCACCCACATTGTACTGGTTATAAACTCTTATGGTGCTTATATAGTTTTAGACCCATCCATTTAAAAGCCCTGATTTTTGGATAGGATCTTATCATAGTATCAAAGTTCACCGACCCTTCTGGCCTACTAAAACCTCCATGCTCCTATTACTAATACACATATCGTTCCTCAAACCTAGAGCTGTTGAGGAGAGGTAATGCACTAATGTCACAAATTTGAGTCCATTGCATTGTCATTTTACATTAAGTCTTGTTGGTTCAAATTTTTGATGCCCAATCTTCTTTTTCGGATGCTTATTTTGTGATTAATTCTTGATCCATGTATAAAATATATATTTTTGTGTATATAAATAGATGCAACTTTATGAAAAGAATAGATATAACTGTATGTATGGATTACATATATACAAAGATCCAACATCTATCTATTAATTTTATCCACTTGTTTGCTGTCTAAATTGACAGCACAGCGATGATCATGATGAGGGCATGGTTATACCTCTCCTACGAAAAACCAAAATGATGCAGTAATTGGCTCCTTCGCATCGTCATCTGGTGCATACGTGCATTCATGTATCGCATGAAAAAGCATCACCACCTATATATATATATATTATAACAACTGATCATCTAATTTTAGGATAGGTGCAACCAATAGAATCATAAGTGAGAAAATAGTATAAGAATGGAGGAGGAGCCTCCTGTTGTGTCCAAAATATCTCTTCAAAATGCTGGGCGGTGTAGATAGCAACCTAATCTGTCGTTCTGTTTACATGAACGTCGTAAAGAAAAGGGACTCCACCCACCGCCCATTTGTTCTTTCATTATCTTGCCGTGGTTTTAAATAATAATATTATAATTGCTATTACAGCCATTGTACTAGTTTTTACAATCCCATTATTGCGATAAATAAAGAGGAAAAGACACGGCAGCCATTATTTTTAGTTATTTTTCATTATAACGGATTAATTATGATATAATTAATGATCATTATTTTTATTCATGTATTCTTTAAAACAAAATTAATTTTTTTATCAAAATTTTTTTTATTGAAAAAATTCCTCTAAAATGATTGTATGCTGCAAAATATATTATTTTTATCTCATAAAAAATAAAATGATACCATCATTCTATTTTGTTATTGTCCATTATTTTTTATTACAATAGCTGTTATTTCATTGATTATTGTAATATTAAAAATTTGATTACTTTTGGGGATGGAGACAAGAGCTAGTGTCGGTCTCTTCGCAGCAGGAGTCATAGATAAGAGTGGGCCCAAACATTAAAGTTTTTATAAAATATTTTTATTTTATAAAGAAGATGCCCTGAGGGCACGTGGACCAGCCAGCCTAAAGGAAAATTGAAGAGCCAGCCGTTTCTAATTGTTCCTTTGCGCATGCCTCGTAGTTGCAAGCTGATCAATGTCACACGGAGAGATATTAACACACAAAACCTTTTTTTTGCCCCAAGTTATCTGAAAAATGTTAAGAGATGGAAAAACCTTTCAGACCGAGCATATCTCCGAAAAACTAACAAAGCTGTAGATTGGATGGCTGCTTATGTAACCAATCATTCCGATAGTACCTTATAGAATAGATATGGTGAGTTGCCTTGTGCACTCCGAAACATAAAAAACATTTTGTTCCTTAAGGTTATCAGGGTGACAATATTTAACCGTTTAATACATTTAACTTATTTCAATCTATTACATATTAAATTATATTATTTATTTAATAAAATAATCACAATCGAATCAATATTTTTAATATATTTAATAAATAGATTGAGCTTAGATTGAAATTTTTTTGATCCACCATACATCTAATCTGACTTATATCTTATTTGACCTGATTGCCACCGCTGATCATGCTTTTTATCAATACAAACCTTCGAAAGTCAGATTGTAAGGCTCCCTGCTTGAAACAAATTTGCAGTTGTTTTCTCTTCTTCCAATATGGAGTCTTTACCCTATTTTTGTGAAACAAATCATGTTATGGATGAGAGCAGAAGGTTTTGGACCACAAATGGAAGCTACCCTAGAGAACTCCAAACCTCACTTTCAAATGTTATCTATTACATAGTGTCTTTTCTTAGGACCATCTTTTATTATGAGGAAAATACGACTTTCTTGCGGAAGCCAAACTTTCATCCCCTCTTATCTTTGATGGGTCACAACCATATTGCAATCTACTCCTCGTAAATTCCAGATAGTATGGCCCGCTCACCCACCTTGTGCTTCTTTTAATTTTTCCTTCTTTTTCAGAAAAAGACTCGGTACCTTGCCTCCATCCTTTTTCTCCCTCCGCCCTCTATCATACGATGGTCATACATTAAGATGTGTTTTAATCTAATATTGATCGCATTTACAACACATGCTTACTACCATATCTAAAATGTTATGGGCAAATCAAGCAATGCTGATTTTGACTCCTTGTTTGCCACCCTCTAGGATATTTAGGCCCCGTTTGGTAGAGCTGTTGGCAGTAGAGCTTTATGAAGTAGAGCTTTTATAAAAGCTAGCTGCTATTTGGTAACTATATTTTTAAGGTGTTGTAGAACTTTAATACATATTTGGTAAACAAATTAAGAAAGTACTTTTGATATGAAAAAATGACCATAAAAAACATTGTATAGTATTATACAACAAAGCATAATAAAATATAATATGTATTAATACATAAATATATGACATAGTATAATATTACTGTAACGTAATATAATATTATTATAATATAGTAATATAACATAACATATCAATGTATTATGATATAATATAATATAATATTATATTTACAGTATAATACAATAATAAAAGTATAAAATATTATAATTATTATCATTATATATTAATAAATATAAAGGGATATTTTCTATAATTATAATATTTTATCATGGATATTTTAGTCAAAAAAATATAAATCAAAATAGCTTTTCGATACATGCTAAAAGTGCTTTTCCGAAGAAGCTCTATTTTGGTGCTTATTTCGAAAATCTGTTTTAGCTTTCTGGCAAAGTTAAAACATTTTTTCGATTTTTTTATCAAACATCCTTATTCCATCCAAAATTATTTTTGGAGGATCAGAAAGTATCACCAAAAACTTTGCTAAACAGATCCTAATCTACCAAGTTGCCAAACTTCTCATTCATGAAGCTTTCTACCTTTAGTTGTTTTTTTTTTTTTTTGGTGTTTTTATGATCATGCATATCACATAAGCCTTTCTGCAATCTTGTTTAGCTTCTACTCCCTTGTTTGATTTTGAATGTAGTAATGCAACGTTCTCATGCATGTGTGCTTGTCTTACATATTCATTAGATCACAGTCAAAATAAAGAATCAAGTACCAAACTCAATCAAATTGTCAAAAAGGTCAGTGCATAAATATTAAATTGCTCGGTACTTGGATGGGAATTATATTGTTTTTGCACGTGAGGTGGCCAGAAGAGTTTCCTCCGGAGTGGCATTTCATTCAGAATGCTCTAATCTTTATGTATAAAGTTGATGAGAACATGCAATAGCGATCATCTATCTCACACAGATCTTAACGAAACATTATGGTGATTAATGAAGCAGGTCGGAGCGCTTTGAGACATGTGCAGTGAGTGCTCTTAACTATAGGTTATATACTAAGACCTATGCAGGCGGACGAATGAAGACATTCTTAGTGCTTGAAGATCTATGCAGCGAGAGATCCTTAACTATTGTTCATATACGAAGAATACTTTGAGACCTATGCAGGCGGACAAATGAAAGGGTTTGAAGTGCTTTGAGATCTGTACAATAGGTGATCCTTAACTACGGACCATAAACTAGTGGTGCTTTGAGATCTGTGCAAGTGGATGCATAAAAGATTTTTGAGTGCTTTGAGATTTGCACAGTGAGTGATTCTTAACTATGGGCTATATACTAAGGATTTTTTATATGCTTTGAGATCTGCACGGGGGATAATTCTTAACCATAAATTATATACTAAGAATTCTTTGAATCCGTGTAAGCCAATAAATGAAGGAGTGTGGAGTGCTTGGAGATTTGTGTGGTGGGTGACTCTTAAGGCATATACTAAAGATATTTTGAGATCTATGCTTTAAGATCTATTTGTCACAATAGATCTTTTAAAACTCCACGCTATTCTATATATGTCAAGGGCATTCTTGTCTTACAACTACTTTATGCTATCATGTAATGGTCATAGGCCACCACTCTCTTAATGGAGATGAGTGGAAGGGTTATTTTGGAATAATTTGGAAACTTGAAAGGATTGGTTTGAAATTCTAAAGTTGAGGGGGTGTATCCAAACCCATTCAAATTTGAGAGGGTGTCACTATAATTTTCTCTGGATTGAATTTTAACTTTCCTTGTAAGGGATATGAAGAGTTGAAGGGAGAGGATTAACACAAACTCAGTCAAACGGTGACTTACCTGAGCCAAACGCAACGAATATGTAGACCTAAATAGCTTAACCTAGTTCACCTAATGCCGACCAAACTCTTTTATCAGGTTACCCTCTTATTACACTTACAGGATTATTAGATCCATTTGCTTCCATGCATTTTGATGTGCCAGATCAAGATAAATTCTATTATATTTCAACCACCATTCAAAGAGAAAATTAATTGAAAAGTTAACTATAAAAAATCAGAGATGAGTTAAAAGTAGTTTTTAGAAATTTCTTTCTTTTTATGGTGCATTTACAGTCTCCTTCACTATCTTAGTGTTATTGGGTCAAGAAGCCGGTAGATGGTGACTCTTTGACTACCTATTTTTGCTCACCTACTTAGGTAGCCCAAACTAATCACAAATAAACAAGAGTTGGCAAGGGCAGAATGTTGCTATCCTATTTTGTGTCATGGACTTACAACCTAAAAGCTTAAGTTGTTGAGAGAAGGACTGTCTAGGTTAATAAGCCTATATGACACTTCTTTTATTAGTCAATATGAGATTATGATGATCAGTTTCTTGTGAAACCTAAGAAGTTTTTGCTATCAGGACCATGGAGCATCCATAAGGATAATAGAGTTATAATGACTCCTGTTCATCATGTGCAATGCTAGTGGATGGTTTCATCGGAGGAAGGAGATAAGACTTTGGAATAAATTGGAAAGTCATATAAAAAAGTCCTTTCATAATTTATTTGATATCCACTATCACTGTATACCATCTTGTAGTTCCATGGGCTCTATGCATTATGATCTAATTAATGATTTTACCTAAGATTTCCGAGAAGCAGGAACACTTACTTTGTTATAGGGGAGAATGTAGGTGATGGAGGCAGCTACATTCTCTGATGTACCGCTGATTCAACGGGCATAAGATATAACTTCTCTGTTTTCAGACAGGTTAGGACTGATACTGGCTGTAGACAAATCCATCTTGAATGATGTTTTCTTATTTCATTTATCCATGAAATATATGATGGTCGCTAAAAGAGTTATTAATTTTTTCGGAAAAAAATTTATCTCAATGATGCAGTGCTCTCGAAAGCGAAATGGCCAGACTACACCTAAATCCCATCTAAAACCCACTAATTTCTTGTGAGTTGCACCAATTCCTGTCATCTAGGACCGGTTAGCTAAGCAGACAGCAAAGCGAGAAGGGTAAACATTACTCTACTTTTTAGCTTCACTTCTACCTTTGCTAGGTTTTATTGATTCGACTTGCCGAGGTTCCACATCTTATTTTACTCCAGCACTTAGATTTCATCCAAACGTACTAATCTTTAACATTTCTTCAGGTCTTGGATGAAGCTTCGTTTCATCTTGTAAAGATTTTTTTTTTCTTCAAATTTGTAGTTGAAAAGAAGCTTTTATTTTTCCAACAATTTTCACCATAGATCAGATAGATAAACCAATATCAGCTTAGTACGAATTTGTATCTAGTCACTATCATGCAATTATGAATCTTAAGATCCTTCCTACTTCTTTGGATCTCATGCAGTAGGTTTGTCCCCGTGCCGTATCTAACCATTTATGAGCCACCTCTTCAAGCAACCAACAATTTCAACCACCATAGGATCGTATTCTTTGGAATTTCTGCTTTTATACGTGGCATATATGGCACCAAGGTAGGGAAAATCCTGTTTTAAAGGCCATTGTGACCCCCAACTAATTCGAACCTTATCCAAGAATCTAACTAAATTTCTTTTATATTCTTCGTATCTAAGATGAAGTGGAGGTATTATTTTTATGAGTGTCGCCATCTTATATTTCAACTTAAGATAATAATATAGAGATGGAGAACGGGTCACCAACAGATGCAGTGCTTTGTTAACTATTTAGTTATTCTTATTAGTTTTCTTTACATTGAAAGCTAAACTTCTTCTAAAAGCACCGCTCGGCCGCATCTGAAACCGCCTTCATGCATCGAGGGAAAGCTATTTTGTCCATTTCCTTTTTGTCTTTCCAACCGCTTTCTTTTTGGCTACTAAAATGTCTCATTCCAGGCCAGCCAGTCTTAGCTCAGCTATCTGCATTCTTATCATACTTTTTTTTTTTCAACACAATGTCATTCTAGCAATTCACAAATTGTCTTCATTCAAAAAGAAAACAACTCTTTTCCAATGCTTTTTAAAAAGGTCCATTGGGTTATTTGGTCTTAATCTTTTAAGAGGAAGAATGCCAAAAGATGCATAGATCAAGGCCTGGCCAAACTTGTGACGCACTTCTTTCTTAAAGAAGGCAACTCAAGAGGCAGAGCTTTATAACAGATAGGAATTGCAAGATTAAGGAAAGGTGGCAACCCATCTCGAAGTGTCATAATATTAAAAGAAAAACAAAGAGAAGTATGAACTGCTTTCCTCTATATACGATCCAACACTATTGCCTATGTGTTGCATATACCCCTTTTCAGTAAAATATATTTTACTTAGTTTGATTTTGTCAAAGAGATTAAAAAAAGCGCTTCACTTAAAATTGGAGTGCACCAATTAGATAATCACAAATATCAATATTTTCTGTAACATGATCGCAACGATAGTTGCTTTTTCTCACATTCATCGCATATGCCTGCCTCTAGTTTATTAATCATTCAAAGAGATTAACAAAATTTTATTTCAATTGTTTCATTCATATTTTCTTGGATTGGTATAGAATCCATTAGCTTCTCGAGATGCTAAACAGAGTCCATTTGCTCATCTATATCTGAGAATTTAGCTGCAAAAACCTTTCTTTTAAATTGTATACATATAAGATAATGATTTACTTATCAGAAAATATATTCTCGTCGTTCCTGTTATTACCATTGGATTATTATTATTGTCCTTGTTAATATATAAAAAGATAGATCCAAGAGAATGGAGTTTTGCTCACCTCACTACAAGATGGATGGGCTGCACGGTTCTTTGGATCTTAAGAAAAAAAAAACAAGATGTAAATCCATATTTGCAAGAAAAAAGCTCATTAGAACCATCTAATGTGAGTTTGGCAATCCACCAACATGGTTATAGAGGTATTTACTATTGAGGATAAGAGGTATTCTAAAAATAGAAAAGGAGGGATATTTTGTGAATAGGAAAGCTTCTACATGGAACATTGGCAAATTTATATGATTTTGAGGAGTTTTAGAATTAGGCAGATGTATAGACAAGTAGATGGATATTGTGGTATAAGTTTTGGACTGCACGAACCTCATTCAAGATGTGGGATGCTGCTATTTCGGTGCCCCGCACTCCAAGAGCACCAAATTCCATCCAAAAAAATCCAACTACTAGCCACTGCTTAAAAACATTTGGTGTGTGAGGAATGACCACTCAGGCAAAGCATGTGTATCGTGAAACCAACATGATAACAAATTGGATAGCCATATTTTTTAACTGAAGGAGGAGCACTTATTTCGAGCGCCGGAAAAATTGTTATCTTGTGATTTTTTTTTTTTTGAATGTTTCCGTATCCGTATCCGTTATGATTATTACATCTGTTTTAGCAAATAATAATAATAAAAAAAAACCAACCACGAATGACAACACGTCAACGGAGAGCAAAAAAATCATGACCATAAAAAGAAAGAGAGAAAGGGAAGGGCACGTTTTTTCCCATAAGAAGCAGCGCTCCCATCCACCATAAAGATTAATAAAACCCAGACAATCTTCCAGGTGGCGAACGAGCGCGACCAAACGCCACCATTTTCCATCTCAGCAAATATATTAAGAAATCCAACAGTGAAGAAGGAACCAAAAAAAAACCCTGCCCTAAAAGAGGGAGAACACCACCCCCAACTCTTCCACCCCCTCTCTCTTTGGGAGAGAAACCAAGCGAGCGGAGAATAGAGAAGACGGTAGAGAGAGAGGGATATGGGTGAGGCGAACGAGCTGGGGGAGGAGGCGGCGCGGCTGGCGGAGCAGGCGAGGGAGCTGCAGGACGCGGCTGCTGCGCTCCTCTCCAAGACCTGGAACGAGGAGCAGGCCCTCCGGCTGCGGGCCCTGGCTCTCGAGTCCGAACTCAAGCGGCTGCGATCATCCGTCGACTCCGCCGCCAAGAAGAACCCCGCCGCTCTCGATCCCAAGATCGCCGGCAAGGTCTGTGGACCCCCTCTGCCTGCTCAATCCCCAATGCGGCATCGCGTGGATTGATTTTCTGGCCGTCTGATTTATAAGAATTGGATCTTTTTGTCAAAAAAAGTAATTTTTATGATTCTTTGGTGCTCAGATCGATGAAGAATTATGCAGGGCGAGATGCCTCGTCAGTGATGGCGATGTGTCATCGCTTCTCCCGAGCAAGGATCATGGTTATTTCTAGCTACTCAAATGCCTTTTCCCCTTCTACAAAGAAAAGTTTTTTTTTTCTTTGATGCTACTTTTATTGGATTTATTGGTGAATTTGTTGATTCTTGTTGTTTTGTGATCAGGTCGGTTCTTGAAGATGTTTCTTGGCCCCGTGAATGTCAGGGCAATGAGGAAAGAGGTTCAGCTCAAAGTGAAAGAGGAGTACAACAGCTATAGAGTACGGTGATCTTCTTATGCTGTCATGCTATAATAGGGGATCTAAGTTATTGACATCTACTTGCATATATCGTGGTGGCGATTGGGTTTTTGGTGTTTTGGGATAGATCGATTTAGGATTATGGGTAGAGTGTTGAGGGTGGATCTTGTGAACTCTAAATGGATCATTTTGCTGGGTGAATCAGACCGGAGTTGTTGCTTTGCTTTAGGTTTTGTTGGCAAAGGAACGATGGATCTTTGTCTGTTTAGAATAATTGCTGCATTTGATAATTATGATTGAAAAAGAATGGTTGCGCTTGAGAGTTAATACATTTTTTTTTTCTACAGGATGAAGAAAGAGAGGTTAATTATAAGCATATATTAGGGAATTAACAGGCTGTAACCTAAGTTAATTTTTTTTGGTTGTCTTATCTATAATTGCCTTTGCATCAGAGCAGACACTAATGATTGTTTGTTTGAAGAATCAAAGAAACACTCCTAGTGAGGGGAACCTTGTTGCTTTGTTGGACTTTGTTATTCTCTCCCTTGCTAAATCACCCTTTGACGTTTCAGTGGAGTACCTGATGCTATTTACATGATGTCTTTATACCAATAGCTATTACCATGCGGAAAGCTTGGAACCATTTCAAAATAAATGAAGGAAGATCCGTGAGTGGATTTGGAACCAATTTTGAGGAGTTTTGTAACTATGGACTCAAAATCCTGTATTCATTATGCACCCACCTGTATGATGTGTAGTTTCCAATGACAGTGTCATTCCATTATTGAGATTATTTGAATCTTGTAAAAGGTTATCTTATAGCTTATATACACATCAGAGCTCCTTCATTGCTTTGGCACTTCCGCTTCTTGCATGAGGCTCATGAGAACATTTGTCAAGATCTCTTAAAAATAGTCATTTATTGGAGGGTAATCACTGCCGTAATGGTTTCAATTTCTAGAAACATGTTTGTTATAAATTCTTTGATCAATTGAAGTGCTTGTCTTTCTTTATAAGAAGACACATATTGTATAGATAGAAAGTATCAGATGTTTCTATTGCATAGATGAGGAAAAGGGAAAAACAATTGATATGCCAACGCTTTAGCAACTTCTCTCAAAGATGATTTTTGGATTTAGGGGTACTCAAGGCCAATATTGAAGCACGGCTACTGTTGCCTCCATCATTGTGAGGGATTCTTCGTTTAAGCTTAAAACAGAGTAGCAACTTAAACCAACAGTTAATAAACCAGGAGTTGTTTAGATACAAAACATCAGATGATCTACTTTAAAGGACACAGGTCTTGGTGGGTACATCAAATTAAAGTTAAGGCCAACCTTTCAGTTTCCTATATAAGTTTTGCTGTTTTCTTCTGTTTCTTAAAGTCCTAGGCTGAGTTCTGGTAATTTTGGTAACTTACAAGGTTAATCCATTGGGGAATTTCTGTGACAGTTCTTTATTTTGGAGTTTGTTTGATTTATAAATGGGTTCTAAGAATTTAGTAGAGTGAAGGTAGTCTATGGAATCAAGTTAATCAATTATTCTAAAACGGATTGGGGCTTCTAATTAGTTGGATGGCATTATGGGTTGCAACATTGAATTCTTAGAACAATCCAGATACCCTTCATACAAAGTACTATAAAATCATTAGGTTTTTAAAATGAAACTTGGCCTCTAGGCTAATTACGGCTTCCGCATACACTAGAATTTGTTTAGATCCCTAGACCTCTTTGACTTTAACTGCTTCATTGCCAATATTTTTTTTTACTTCATGATGTTGGCAATGGTTTTGTTAATTTCTCTAGGCATGTGTATGTTTGTTAAAAATTCTTAGTCACGACCATATTCAGGTGCTCATCATGGTTCATCTTTCTCTTCATCTCTTCTTTATTTTTATCGTATGTGCTAATTAACCTTGTAAAGATGCCAATGTAGAGTGAACGAATTTTATATCTACGAGGATGTTTGGGTAAACAACATTCTGGAGGATGACTTCTCCCTCCTCAGTACTTCTACTTTTGCTGTTCTCAAGTCTAATTTTATGTCCCTGCCCATTTTTTTGTGCTATCTGCTAGGAAGATCACTCAAAATATTGAGAAAAAGTGAGTATTACTATACTGCAAACTGACCCATAAGAGTTCCTTATTTCTGTTTAATTAGCCATTTATTTATTGACCTCATTCTGTCGCACTTAAGTCAATAACATTTTCCTAACTAAAAGCAATTCTGCACCCATGTCTATTTGATGCCAAAATACATTCTGTCTCGAATCTACTAGGAACGTAAATTCTCATGTCAAAGTTAACATTAGTTGGTCTGCGGTGTTGGAAGATGAGACTCATTTCTTGCGTCGAGCTTGCAAATTGTTCATAATGCTTGAAGTTCTAGTAATAATTGCTATTTGAAGGCAGAATGAGTCTATTTAGAACTGAAACCAAGCAACTATTGTACCAGCCAGACACGGTGAAATGCTCTAGGATAATCTTATGCTGCATGTCATGCTACACAACTGCCTTGCCTTGCTATAAAAAAAGACCTGCATACTTAATATTGATTGCCAATAATTTAATGGCAAGAAAATGAAGAGTATTTTATGTTGTCAATAATGAATACTTTCGATTGTTATCATGTGTGATACATGGATAACCAAATTATGCTTTATTAATGGTAAAATTTTCTTGTTGACAGGACAGAACAGCCTTTTTATTTCTTCTTTTTCCATGCACTCTACTTTTTTTAAGGTCTTATATCTGGGATGAATGCTTGCCAGCATTGCCTGTTCAGTTGTATCAGGTATAAAATTCTCTCTGGAAGTGACATCATTTGTGGGAATCTGTTTTGCAATATAACTATTTTGGATTAGGGTTCATTGGATTAATTGTTTTCAGGCTTGGCTGTTATTTCTCTACACAAGTCTAGCATTGCGAGAAAATGTATTGAGAGTAAATGGAAGTGATATTCGTCCTTGGTATGTAAGGCCCTTTTTCATGCTATTGCTTTTATTGACTTTGCAATTATGGAGGCATACTGTGCTATCTGCTGTTCTAGTTGGGGAAATGATTATCTGATGCTTTTTCAACAGTGAAATTCTTGCACTTTATCTGTTGAGTGTGTTACCGAATCTATTTTGTTATTTAAGAAAGAAGTTATTTCTGTTTAAGGGACATAACCTACATATGAGTTTATATAATTTGGAATCAAGGTCCTGCTTCTCCCTACTTACATCTCTTTAATTATTTTAATTATTTGATCATGTTTTCTGAATGTGTACATCTATCTGGATCTCATTTTTGTAACCGGTCTTTCGAGGCTTTGGCTCGCAAATATAACATCACCCACAAAGTTGCTACCCCATA